>VYZV01044591.1:1508-76237 GCA_013401275.1 Pandion haliaetus | reverse complement strand
TAGTCAATTAAATTGATGTTGTTTCTTCCCCAAGTTGAGCCGGTCTTTTGCCTGTGACCATAAGTGGGGAGTGATCCCTCCCAGTCCTTGTCTCGACCCACGAGCTTGCCTTCGGATTTCCTCCTCATCCCAACATGGCCAGGGGCGGGGGTGGGGGGTGAGTGAGCGGCTTCGTGGTGCTTTGTTACCGACTGAGCTGAAACCACAACAGACTTCTAAGTTGAAAATGACAGGACAGCAAGACATTGGCAATAACAAAGAGGTATCAAACCAAAAGTGCATGTAGGTCTTCATCAAGCTGTCATTGTCTGAATTGGAATTTGGTGCAGAAATCCCATCTGGTAATTTATATTCTTGCAGAAAAAAATCACTGTGAGGAATTTAATACTCCAAAAGAATCAAGGCTTCTGATTAATTTTTATCCAAAAATAAATGCTTCAAACAGGGGAATGAATTGAGGAACAGGAGCTTGCTAGTGGGGCCAGTCCTCTCCTTGAAGGCATTACAGCATGAGGCCTGCTTAGATTCAGACTCTTATATTGTGCACACACTTTATATAAAAGATAATGTGATTGTGATCAGCCACTTCAAATTCATTGAGCTGATCCCTGATGTTTCTGAGGGGGACATCAGCAAACATGAAACTTTAACAATGTAGAACCTTTGCTCTTGCGGCAAAGAGGCTTTTAAGAGCCTTTTGTTTTAAGGACATTTTCCTTCTTTACCACGCTCTGCTTTCTTGCATTCCCATTTTAAAATAGAATAATGTATGGGTTTTAACTCTCATTACATTTACATTAACTTTTATTTCACTGTTCCCTTAAATTCATTAATCTTCTTGCTGAGAATGTGAACTGTTTTACCTGTACTCAACGGATACGTAGTTGGATATCAGCAAAAAAAAATTTGGTGTCATAAACCTTACTGGTAAGTACATCTGTGGCTGAATCACAAATCATTTATAGTCATCTGTTGTTCCCTTCTAAACTGATCCAATCCTAAAATACAAACAATTATCAGTAACCATCAACTGATCTAGTTGCTCATTCACATCAAACTAACCGATGGGAAGAAATTTTGGCCTCTCACAAAAAGCTGAAGTCCTTGGGCAAATCTGTGTAGAGCATCTCTTGAAGGCGCTAGGGCTTGAGATTGCCTATCTGAATCAACACTACCAACTCTTGTCTAAATGCCAGGTTTCCAAGCACTCTTCAGTCCCCATATATGTTTTGATTGCCTTCTCCTCTAAGGTAATCAAGCCCATAATTTGTTAGATCATTTTCAGAAAAATATTAAATCCTGGTACCTGAGCCTCATGAGTGGTGACAGCAACCAGGGATGGATGTGAAAGGCTGGACTCAGCTGTGTTTGGCCCTACCCTGGATCAACTTATTAAATGATAACAGTGTAATCCATAAGCGACTCTATTATCTCATACTCATATTTTCCAGTTCATGAGATCTCCTTATTCCTGGACAGATTCGTAGGCTAGCTGTGCATCGGTTGTCCCTCTGACTTTCCTGTCACTTACAGAAGTCATGTATGCTTTTTCTGTGTCCTTTTTCAGTGCAGATACTTTGAAGGTATTTCTTTGTTTCTGATTTGTTTATACGCTTTTATTTTCTAACTCTCTGGAGAAGTTGTTTTCCCATTGTAACTTACCGTCCCTCCTGTTCTAGGAGCACTGGAGTGAAGACCCTGTGGGGCATTTTTCCTGGCAAAGCTTGTAGCTTTTGAATGTTTTTCCCTTTTCTGTCAGGTCTTTTGTTTCTATTATAATATTTTCCTGTGATTTTACCTTTGAGTAAATCCTTCAGTTTTTTTTCACCGTCAGAACTATTGGCCCCTTTACAAGGGGCTGGAGAGCTGGGTTTTGATCCAGCTCCGTAACTGATGTTTTGCTATAGGCTGTAGATACTAATATTGTGAAATTAAATGAGTAGATGAAATCTATTGTAGGAACATGTTCTTTAGGTTACTGTATTATGCAATAAATTTCACTGTATGGGAAAGCTGTCATCAAGGTCTCATGTACCTTGACCTTGAATTCTTCAGAAATCTGCCTATAGATAAGGCTGTGATAGCATCAGAGAAACAGGTATTTTAAATTTACATTTGCGAATGAATGATAAAATCAGTGCCATACTTGTCATATGTGGGTTGTGTCTTTGTTTTTATTAAATTTTATTTGAGCGTTGGAGAGCAGGCCCACTTTTTAGAATGGTATGGGTCACTCCATCATCTTCCTTTTTCTTCATGGCTGATGTTCTGCTGAGATGCATGTGACATTTCATATGACTCCAGTCATACGTGGCAGACCACCAATTCAGGAAAATAAATTTTATATTCATTTATGTGGTCCTCCAAAATAGAAGCCTTCTATTGCAACTATGGTAGGAAAAAAAAAAAGAAAAAAAGAGCAATTGTTCTGTTTTTATTTAATAAAAGCTGAGATTTTGGACATAACTTGTAGCCAGTGATGAATTGTGCTGCAAATGCCAGCACCACCAATGATTGAATTCACAGCTTTCTGCCTGTAACTGAAGTGACATCAGCTCTCACACTGCAAAACTCTGTTCATTCCCATTCCGTTTTTCCTAAAATTCCCGGATGGGGAAAAGTATCTTTGCATATGTAGTCTAAAACCATATGTGAACTTTTTTGGAAAGTTGGTGGAAAATCCTCTTAGTCCCTTGGGTTATGGGAAAGTGCTCTCTTTTGCTGTTGTCATCTGAAGCTTTGGAACACCTGAATCAAGAAACTCGTGCTTAACATCCGTCTGTATATGGCAGTGTTTCTACTTCATTTTGTGTCTATGTGTCCACAGAGTAGCTGAGAATGAAATTTTTGTGTGATTGAAGGAGAAAAGGGGAGGGCAACAGGAGTGAAAGATGAGGAAGACATTATTTGCATTTTTTTTTCCCCTTTAGGCTTGGGGTTTTTTAATATGGTAAATGTAAAATCCATACTCTGTTCTAAAAGTGGCTGTTATCTCTGACTTTCCTTATTTTCTGTATTTCCCTTGAGGTCAACAGCATCAAACTTTTTAATATACCTTCATACAGAAATATTTTTATACAACAAATCATTTCTCTAACAGCTATTTTCTTGGGGATGGTGGTAAAGCATATTGCTAACCATTTAATTTAATTTAAAACTCAGTGTCTGGAGATCGGTTTCTCTGTCATCATTGCTTGTTATGAGGTTCTCATCAGATTTTTTGGAATAGCATGTGAAGGTACTGATTAAAAAATGTATGAGTTTGGACAAACAATTAATACGTCCCTATTAAGGTAGCAGTTAATTTATATTGCTTGTCACTGGACTTCTTTGTGTCAGGTGCTGTTCAAAATTCTCCATGTAGCTGTAGCATTACAATTCTGTCTCAACTTGTAATGACCTCTGGTATTCCAGTCCAGGCTTTCTTTTAAGCAAAAATTTCCAGTTGTGCAGGATTGTATGGTGGTTTTTCAATGTTGACAGAAGTCCGCTAGGATGCAAACCACCGAACTCATTTTCACTGTGACCTAAACCAGGATTTAAACTGAAGTCTCTGGAGGTGAAAAGTGAGACTACTAGCAAGTGATGGGCAAACCTCAAATAGCTCAGTTCAGATAAGAATCTAAAAGTTTAACTTTTCTGAAACCATTCTGGTCCAGAATTCAGCCTTCTAGTCCCATGAGAGTAGTCTGCCTTGTCTAATTTATTGCATATCCAGATTGGGACTAGACTTCTGGGACAACATAAAGATAGGGTTTTTTCATAATACTTTTGACTAAAACCAGTAAGTGAAGATATGCATTAAAACAAAGCAAAAAAGTAACTCATGTTTTGAAATCTGAAGTACTGGTTTTATTTTTTTATTTTTTTTAAAAATCAGGTTTCCTCTTACTCAAAATTTTGTTTTCTGCAATAGTAAATGGCAATGTTAGAAAGAAAACTCTGGTCCTCATACCAGTGGTGGTTAGGACAAGAACTGGGTTTAAACAGACATTAGAAAAAAAATTAATAGTAAGAATGGTGAATTACTGGGACAGGAATACCCAGGAAAATGGAGTCATTTCCATCACTGAAAATGAGAGAGGCTAGCTAAAGGTTTTGAAGAACTGACAAATTTAGGGCTGGTCCTGTCCTAGGGTGGGAGTGTGCATTGCATGATGTCTTCAGATGTCTCCTGGGTTTATGATTCTGTGATTACTTAGGTCATGCAACACAACTCTCATGAATATTAATGTTCATGTGAAAACATCTCTGTGAAAAGAAATTTGTCTCTGTTAATGAACACTCTAAATTTACTTCGGAATAGTTTAGCAAAGACGACTTCTCTGTTAAAAATGTGCCAGCTTCTGCTTGATGGGGCTTCTCTTTGTGTCTTCCACAGCACCTTTGAATGAAGCAGTTGGGAGATGCTAACTGACTAGTATCTATGTCCTGCAACTACTGTTCAGATTTTAACCCCCAAAATAGTGGTTTATTTTGCATACTGGGATGAATAGGGTGTTCCCACTTCCCTTACTCTTGATATTTGAAGGTTGAAATATGTGTGGGAGAGACATGCAGAGGAAGAACTGATGATGTGAGAAGTACAAGATGTGACTACTGGAAATGATGGTTCCAGTAGATGAGACCCACTCAGATAATAAAAATGTGAGTCAGCTCTCACTCATGTGCTAACATGGTAGAAGTCAAATTTTCTCTGACCAACTGTTTTTAAATTTTCTACATAAACACCATGATGCATCAGGATATGTCTAAAAATAATTTTTCCTCCCCTCGGCAGATATATCCACAAACCCTGTGCAAAACCACTCGTGCTTCTCAAACACAACTACTGTCCTATGAAGCTGTGGGTGAGTGAATGGGCTTGGTTAAGATGAGTTTCAATGAAACCTTAGCTAAAGATGAGGAAAGAAATAATTTATAGAATGCTGGTTCCAAAAGAGCTGAATGTGTCACCGTGGCTCCTTCCCTCTGCTGTTTAAATACAGCTTTGTCAAGTCTCATACTGCTCATAGGTGTGATGAGCTTCTTCTATTTTAGCTGGTTGCTGGAAGTGCTGTATCCCCGATAGCACTGCTGTTTGGCTTTCCAAGAACTATTAAAAGTGCCCCTCACGTGAGCTGGGTAGTTTCATACAAAAAATTTAATTCAGCTGAATCAGCGCCTGGCAATAAGGTCATGAGACATGTTGATTTTGCTGTGGTCAGCTCTAGTGGGAGCTAGGTGAAAGGAGACTGGCAGATAATATTTGGAGCTGAATGTGGTGGAGGGAAAATGGTGTTATGCTGGAGACCAGGAAACGAGCTGGTTTTTACATTTGTGGTTTTGCTTATTAGTAACCTGCTTGTAAACTTGTATTGATCTAATATTGATCTAATATATTGATCTATTGCTGCTTAGTTCCGTGAGACAAAAGACATTCTGACCATCCACTTTCCATTGTTGGGCTGGATGTGACTTGTTGAAGTGCGCACACATGATGGTGCTTCTACTGGGGACTGTATGGCTCTTTTTTTGGGGTTGGCTGTGGAACTGGCTATGCACAGAGGAGGAACAAGTATGGGGAGGATGGGACAGGCGAGCTTTGAATTTTGTCATAGCATGGAAAGCCTGCCTTCTTTGAACCACTGAATTCAGTGACAGGCTTTGCACTGACCACTGTAGGAGTTCCTGCTGAGGACCACCAGGATGGCAAGAGGTACCAGCTGCTCTTGAATAACACAGCCTCTCTGGAATTTACCAAGTGCTTTGTTTTAAGCTAGGCATAAGCATCTCAACTGCCATAGCTTCACTGAAAAAAACAATGCTGGTCTCAGTGGAGTCACGGCTTTTTACGCCAGCTCACAATCCGTCATGCGAGCTGTACACCACCAGGCATCTCTCCTCCTGATGGTCTCTCACACCAAAACCTGGGTAAAAGCCCAGTATTTCTGGGCTTTTATCAACCCAGATGTTAAAGTTCCCTCTCGCATTCTTCTTGAGTCATGAAAATCTGTATTCTTAAGAGTGTTAGTTCATTACCTAGCAAAAATTAGCTATCATGACCTAAATGAGGTAATAGTAGGGATCAGCTTGGGATTTTCAGAAGTCTTCTATGATGACCCAATTCTGCTCCCATTTAAGCCACCCATGGGATTGAACTGGATTAGAGTTAGATGCAATATTAAGTGCTTTCAGAAATCCCATCCTAAGTACAGAAGAAGTTAGGGTTATCAATGTGGTACGTTCTTCAAAAGAGATAAAAACAACAAAAAAAAAATTTGAAGTATGACTTCAACAAATCCTGTAATTTTATGCAAACAGGCATTTCACAGATATGTATGGTTTCTACGAAGATAACTTCCGCATTAAAACTTGAAAGATTAATGATCATCTTTAACAATTTAAAAAATACATTTTTGCTGGCTGGGTTTTTCAAAGCAGTTTCTAAATTTTAAATATAAAATAGTAAGTGTTGCATGGATTTTATTTTGCTTTAATCCTTGAGTACATAATCCTGAAATAAATTTTGAGCTAAATCCCCTGTGACCAGAAGTATTCCTTTAAACTCTAGGGATTCAGCCAGCTATACTTACATTTTATGCCAACTATCCCAGATGTATTTTAAAAGAAAGAAAATTCTATTCTAAGTAAAATCAATTCAAAACTCTTTACCCTAAAGTTTAAAAAATAAAGCTAAAAACCAACATAGGCTTTATTCCCACAGAATGAATATGAAAAAAATACATGTCAGATGGAATCAGAACCAATGTTTATGCATTACAGGGTATTGCCTCAGCAAGGACCCATGCAATTGCCTGGGCTCACAGAGGAAGTGAATTGGTACAGGCATTTTATGGTCGATAGAGGCATTTCCTCTCTTGTGTAACACTGAATCCTTTTTTGGTCAAGAAACTGAAATTTTTGCAACTTCCAGTGCTTGGCTGTTTCAAGAAGCTGTTGTTTGATCGAAAAGCTCTAAATAACAAAAAAGGAGCACGAGGCTTGACAGGGTCTGATTCTGAGTGCAGTGAATCTGATGAGAGAGTCTCCCCTGACCTGACTAGGCATGTAAGTATTGGGATCTACACACACAGCTGACTCCTAATAGTGATTTATAAACAAGGATTTAGAATTGTTCTGAAGTTACATCCTCAAATGCGTGGTGGAGCCCTAGTTTTCTATCGTTTTCCTCCACCATCCTTTCCTTGCATTCCCTTTTCTATATTCCTCCATTCCCCCTGCCCTCTGCCACCTTTTTCCCCCCTGTTTGCTGCCATTTAGCATTACATCAGCAGAAAATCACTGCAGGAGTGACTTCCATAAAGCAGCAAGTAGACTTAAAATCAAGGAACAGTTTCAAAGATGGGTTTGTTGTGTTCCTGTGAATATCTCATAAGTATAATGAGGGTTTGGAATACATCTACACACACCATAGGGGTAACCTCATCGTTACCCACCCATGGCGACTCTGATCTCGAGTGATCTCATTCCATATCCTCAGCATAGTTCTGGCATGTTCCTTCTGCATGGAGGGGGGAATAGAGAATGACCTTCCTTTGAAATCCTAGATGTATTTACATGAGAGCATGCCAAATGCATTAACAAGTGGTGGAGTAAAACCCCGAGTGAGTAAACATGGTCAGCCCAAACACGTGTAAATAAATCTAAAATTTCTGAGGATGTCATGCATGCTTTGATTTACACCACAAACTATAGGAGGAAATGTCTGGCCAATAAGAATCTGCTTTATTCATTTATTTTTAATTGCTACTTTGTCATGGTATAGCATATCAAGCTCTCAGGGAACTCTTTAATCTCCTCTTTGCAAAGGAGATTTGGTTCAGGTGACGACCCTGTTTTATTGTGACTAACGTGACGTTTCCTTGCACGTGTAGCAGCTTCTGGCAGTGGATATTTGGGATGTTGCGCTCTCTGTACACTTACCTCTCTCCTCATCTGCTGCACTCTCACTCAGAGAAAAAGAGAAGGCTGCTGCTAAGCTGGAAGCAGATATTTGGCTGAGTGCTTCCCTGGTTTTGGACTGGTATTCCTACTTTTAGCAGCATGCCTAGACTTTGAGAGGTACCTTATGATGAGTGAACAGCTATATGAGGAACTTTCAAGCTCTAAATCGTATCCAAGGAACCTCCGGTAATAAGGGCTTCAGCTTATACCCACAAGTGGTCCTGTGGGAAAACTGGTCTTTGGCTTTTATTTCCTGAAAGGAAGGATTGTATGGCAGTGTTGGGGCTTCGGGGTCTGTATAATCAAGGCTCGGCATGATGAATTTGATGTACTGGCATCTGTTCTGTATGCTTTGTAAGACTTCCAATAAAATATGAATAAAAAAGAAATATGCTTCATATGTCTATATCGGACATATGGCAGTTAAAGCTTTAGATATGGCATTTTTGTTGAGTTAAGAGGGATATGTTAGAACACACATAAGTGGCACAGTTCTTTCAAAAACAGAAAGGCAGAGAAAATTTAGGAAGGCAATCAAGGCAGATCTGACCTTTTTCTTGGATTTTTTGGGGGGCAAGGGGTTGCTTCAAGCTTGAATGCACCTTTGAAAAACCTGAAGCTCCAGACAGCATCGTGTTACTGTATATAATCCTTCAAAGAGGGCAAGGTGTGAAAACAAGCCAATAAATGTGTAATGGGTGAAGGAAGATTTTTACAGATCAGAGTCAAGGTTGCCAACTTTTCCCTACCACAAAACCCCAACGTCCCTCTCCAGGAACTCGACCCAGAATATTATTTTTGGATGACTGCCTTTGCAAGTCAGTACAGTGCAGATGAGGGCCCTCCCCCACAATCAACTTCCAGCCCCTCTATGAGTGCAGAAAAGGCAAAAATAAAGGACAAGGCTGGAATTCGGGTGATTTTTGGTCTGTGATGGATTTGCCAGCATTATCAATGTGCCCTGTCTTTCCGTAATAAAAATTAGCAGCATGATTAGGTAAATGAAGTGTTTCCTGTCTTGCTTGTGCTTTCTCTCAAAGCAAAACCAAACAGTAGCTTTTTCTTCCTCATGCTTTTTCTGCAGCTTCTTCCCCCGGCTTCTCCTCGGGTACTCCAGGCCAGCTCTAATGTGGGGCAGAAACTGGGGAAAGCGCCACGGTGGGAGGCCTTGCCGGGAGCCTCCCTGAGTTGCTCAGGGGTCGCATCTCATCCCAGCCCTCGCCCTTGGTCCTGCTGCAGGCACCAGCATGAATTACTGCACGATCCACGGAGCCCTCTCTGGGAACAGAGGGAGTTTCGGTGACCCCTCAGAGGAGAAGGCCTTTTGAAATTTTGGGGTTACACCCGTAAAGCAAAGGGTTGTTAAAATTCTCTGCACACGAACTCTCCAGATGCCATTTGGAGGTTTCTGAAGGAGTTAACAAACAGAATTGAAAAAAAAAGAGAGAGCTCTTTCCCCTGGAGGTAGTCCAAGGGAATATTTGTGGAAGATACTTCACAAGCAATGGGTAACTTATGAATCCCCTGCCTCAAATTTATGAGACATGAATTGGACAGCAGATGAAATGTTTTCTAACACGATTTGGTTTCAGTCATTCAAGCTGATCATGAGCTACCCACCGTTCAGAGTGGCTGCTTGCGAGAGCAAAATAACACCCTTGAAGAGTACTTATCCAGTGCACTGCCCTGGCAGAAAACAGCTTATCATCAACCTGTGCTTTCCCATTGAAGAGCATCCTCTGAACCCAGCACCATGCTGTCTCTTCCACGTGGTGCATGTGTTTCTGCTCCTGCTGAATCCCCGAGCCTGTGAAACATCTGAGTTCATTCTGCTTTTCTTCTGGCCCAGAAGTGTCCCTTCCTGCACCACAGCTGGGACATAGCTCACCGTAACAGCACCAACCCATGTTCCACAATTAGAAACAGTCTCCTGAGGACAAAGGCCAATGGCTGCTCCTACCTCCTGATCCTCCTCAGTGTATCAGTGGGCTGCAGCCAGGGAGAAGAACAAAAAAATTCATTTCTCTTGCAGAGTAGAGAGAAAGAAAGTGCAACTAATTCCTAATAGTGCACTACAGCTAGAGGAGGAAATTCTGTGCAGTTTGGACGCTGGCTGGAAAAGGCAGTTATTTTCTGGGACTCATCTAAGGATCCCCCTTCCTGGGAAACCTATGAGAGCCACCAGCCCCTGTGGACTGCTGTGGTGAAAGGGGTGGTTATTTTGAAAGGAAGGGGAGTCATAAGGTGCTCAGCTGATGCAGAGCAGTACAACTGCTCTGGCAATATAATTTATGTCAGCTCTAAGAGCTTTTGTTGCTGGAAGCAAAAACTTAATTAACAGACAGCTGAAAAGCTGCACGAGAAGGAGATGGGGAGGGACATAGAAAATGTTTCAGATTATTTTATGTTGAGGCAGAAACCATCTACTCATGGTATATGTTGGGCTAATAGATTCTTAATGCCTGGTCAGTGGCCTCTGGATGCTGTCACAGTGCACACATGTTCATTATCCATTCCTTTCACTGGGACAGCTCTCTTCCCTGCAATCTTCTTGAAAGAGGGTATGGTAGCAATGACTCTTGGCCTTGCTGGTCACAGCTCAGTATCACATATGTACGATCCCATGAAACCAAAACATACTCTGAAAGAGCTCTTGTACTCCAGGGCTTCCACTTCAGGAAGGATATTAGATTTCAAAGCATATTTACATATTTACTGTAACACTTCCAAGAGCAGTTTTTTTAAAAGGTTATAGCAACATCTGTTTGCCTTTGATGGGGACAATTCCTCTTGCTTATGTTCCCTAGACTTTTGAACTTCTGAATCTTATAGAAATCTTAAGCATTTTAAATTGTCTAATGGGTTTTTAGGGGTTTTTTTGGGTGTAAGAGCTTAGAAACCAACTGGCTGCAGACTATTCGTAGATGAAACTAATAGTAGAGCAGTGGGCTCTAAAGACCTCAGAGTTATGCTTCTAAGTTTGTTGCATTTGCTAAACTTAAAGAAGTCTGACCATGTCTGTGGTTTATACTGTGTTGTGTGTGGGATACAGCAGCACAAAGGGGAGAGAGAACGTTTTCTGGTTAATCCATAGCAATGAAGCGGCAGAAAGATGTGGAAGAAATTCCATAGTCAAGTAGCTTTGTGAATCCTTTGCAGGATCTTAAGTGTTCATGAATCATGAGTAATAATAATATGATTGGATTAAAAATTTGAAATCCACAGTATGAAACTGGGAGGGCTGAACCTTGGAAACAAACACTGGTTATACCTTCTAGCTCTTTTTTTGCAGCCATCCAGTTCAGTAATAACATTTTTCTTTAAAAGTTAAAAGCCCATATTCCTAGTGGCTGTAAAATTTATCAACATCAAATACTGTGAGATACATTGATGCAACTTAATAGAAACAGACTAATGCTAAGAAACATTGCTTGTTTGACTGTCAGCTGTGCAATCCATGTTCACCTGTATGTAGAAAAAAGCACTATATAATAATTTATTGGAGTATGCTAATGTGACAGATGGTATTTCTATGTGGTTTAAAGAGCTACAGTAACATTACCCTCTCAAAAAAATGAACTATTTTCAAGTCTGTTAATGAAAAGTGAACGCATTAGTCTTATCTTCATCTCAGCTGCTGTCTGTTCTGTTGATAGCTTAGCGTGAACTTTGGGAAAGCACATGTTGATGTTGCTTCCTCAGTTTACAATTTGTGTACACCTTGGAAACTGGCTTTCAGCTGGAAGTAGATATGGCAGAAGAAGAAGGATATTCTTCCAGGAATTGCAGAGGGACAGAGTAAACGAAGCTGGACAAGTTGGGTCCAGCAGTGAAAGGAGAAGAAAAAGGCTTGGAGCAGCTTTTCTGAGGTTTCATCATCCCCTTTCTGCATTCAGATCTGAAGCTTCCTGAGCTCATTCTCAGTAAGCCTACTTAACCCTGGAGGCATAGGTATGGCTCACAGCTACCAATGGACATATGGACATGGGAGATTGTGATCTTCCAACATAAATTCAGTTTCACTGGCACTGAAGGTGGATTGATGCTTAATTTATAGGAAAGGACACTATCCAGACTCCCGATTTCTCTTTTATCTCTTAGGAGTCCGGTCTTCTTAAATGCACGGAATGGAAAAACCTAAGCTTTTCTTTTACCCCATCACCGCTACCAGCCAACCCTGCCACTCAGCCAGCAGATACCATGAGGGCACCATATGGACCCATGTTCCCAGTGAATCTCAGACGTCCAGCCTCACATGAGGATTGCTTCAAGTTAGCGCAGTATAGACAGCAAGAGGGATGCTAGTCCCTGTACCCTGACCACAGCTGGTGGTAAGATTGTATTAGATGGTGCTGAGTGTATCACACAGTCTCAGATCTGTGTCTATTTTATCTTTCTCCATGTTTTCCTCAAACAAGTATGCAAAATAACTCAGTTGATTCAGATCACTTGTCATCTGTCAAACTGCACATGAGTTTTCCAAGTTGGGCTTGAGGAGTCTTTCAGGTGGGGAAGAAAGGCAGGGTTGGAGGGTCCATGAGCTTTGAGAAAGTATCTGATCTGACAGCAAATGCGCAACTCTGATGGTCGTGCTTTGATGTAGACGAGCAGCAAGAGCAAGAATTGGAGAAATGTGAATCCTAGTCCCAGTTCTGAGTCTAACTGCAGGTGCTTGGAAGATTAGGTCTCTGCTCTTCACTTTGAACAAGAAAATGATAAAAGCATCATTTAGATTCACGATTCCTAGAGCTGTCCCAGCTTTAAAAAACATATGGCTACCAGACCTCATGACTTCTCCTAGTTTGTTCTTCAGGGAAGTGGAAAAAGACTTGAATATTTTGTTTATTTGCTTGACAAATTCTTTCAGTGAACATGGGGGAATGTAGAAATTTAAACAATGCAGAGAGTTAAGCTAAATCTTCCCCAATATTAACCTGTAAGTGAAATTGCAAATATGATGGTTTTATGTTGATATGTGCTGGAGTGAAAGCAGAGATAGAAGTGGTGAGGAGAACCACGGTTCTTAGGTTTTAGGTCAATTTCTAAAATACTTGTGTTTTCAAGTGGCAGTTTAGAGCAAACATTTACATTTAATTAAAGATGTCTTATATGTTGGAGGATCATACCTACCACACACATAGGATCTTCCCAGTTCTAATGGCATAGCTGGATAGTTGTGGAGTTAGAGCATTAGATACCAGCACAAGACAGGCATGCTTTCAGAAGACATCATGCAGAGGGCTATTAATACACTTTTCTGGGGAGGAGGAGTATGTTCTCCTCTTACTCATGCGAGGCATCTCCTTTTGTCCCTTCCTGTACCCTTGAAGGGAGTATAGGTGATCCTGTGTCTTCCAAAGATTTGAAATTGTCAACAACTGAGATTTGCTGGACTTCTTTTTCTTTGTAATCACCTTTCTATTCTAAAAAGAATGAAGAGGAGAAGCAATATTTGTAATATCTGAACGAAGATTGTTTGTTTGGTACAGCTAAAGTTCTTTATCCCACAGCTGCAAATATTTTAAATAAACAAAACCTTGTGGTTTTGTCCCATAGAAAGAATTTCTATTATTTTCTGTATGCTAAACCATCTCATTTGAATTGTGTTGGGGATTAGCCTGGGAAATGTAATGCAAATCGCTGATTTTTTTAAAATTTTATTTTAGCAGATCAAAACCCCTTTTCAGTTTATGAAAGCCTTTTTCCCATAATTGATATTATTCCTTCTTTTTCTTTCAAGTCCTTAGAGGATTATGAATGTTAGTATTAGAATAAAAAGAAGATTGCTTTAGATAAATTTATGTGCAGGGCTCTGTTCCAAAGGAACCAAACTCAGATGGCGATCTTAGAGAACACTGGTAAAGCGACATGATAAAAATAAGGTGGGGGTGAAGAAGACCGAAGTTGGGGAGGGGAAGGAAGGAAAATCTACAAATCAAACTCAGCAGAGGTTTCCAATATAGCTGACATTCCGCACTTTTGGTCATTACAATCCATCTGAAACATTTTGATGCTGTAGCATAACATTGGCTCAAGATTGTTTTCACTTAACACTGATGATTTTTTTTTTTTCCTGTCTTCTGTGAAGCTTTCCAGTAATTGGAGTGACATGGTGCTATCCTAGTTTAACACAGGACGTGACTGTAGGGAACCGAGGGTGTAGAAACTACATCCCTAAGACTGTAATGTCTAATGCCACAGTTGTTTTCTGACTCAGGAGTGGAAGAAGAAACTTTGAAGGACAATTCGTAGCATATAAAGTCATATTACTTCAGTTCCTATAGGAGAAGATGTTATCCCCTATCACAGAGATGTCATGCTAGCAAACCCCTCACCTACAGTTAGAACAGGAAAGAGCAACAGCTCTCTTAGAAGTGGCTCTTAACCTGATTCTAAGTTCATCTTGATGGCTGCCCTTTAGTACTTCTCAGAGACCACATCTGAAGAATATTTCTTCTCTTCTCCACTACCTGTGCCTTGCACTGCTGTGTGACCAAGCAGGGTCTAAGGGTGATGCAGAGCATCACATGGCACAGAAATATGTGTTGTATGACCACTCCAGCTGCGGAGGAGACCCAAGATACATTCACCCTCCTCCCCCAGTAAATCTGCATGCTTCTTCTTGAAATGCTGTTACTTCATTGCAAGAAGTAGAAATGGTCATTTCCATGCAACTTAGCTCTCTTTGGTGTTGCCAGTGCAAAAAAGACTTATTTAGTAAGTGGAAAGGAGTATCGTAGTTCCTTATTCATCAGATAGCTAAAATAAAACATAAGAATAAATATGCTTTCCTCTTTTCTATGATGTAAATGTTTAGTAATTCTTTTGAGATGAAATGCAATGTGGTTTGAAATCACACCTCCCATTAAAAAACTACAGTGAATAAGCTTGTAGGACATTTTTTGCCATTAATTTGAGCAGGCATGTGGGAAATGTCCTAAACTTGTACCAGTCAACCTACAGGTTTTTGTTGGCAGGCAGTGATTAAGATTAAGTTTTCCTCCAACTTTTTAGTGCATTGGCTGTAGCTACCTTAGAGTGATAAGGAGAGAGGTAGGGATGTGAAGGAAATCTACTCAGCTTAATGCAGCTTCCTAAAAACTTAAATCATAGATGATGACAAGGGTACTCCCACTTTTCCTGTCTAGCACATCCAACCTAGTCCAATTCTGAGTGACAACAGTAACATAAAAAGAGTCCAGTTAGCGACTAGAGAGTGTTGAGAGTGCAACTTGGTTGTCATTCTTGTAAAGTTTTTGCCTGATAGCTTAGTTGTCCTGAAGCTCAACTTTTGATGATAGGAAGTGGAGCTCTGCAGGGATTGTTTTGAGGAAGGATAGATCAGAAGTTAGGACACTGGTTAAGAGGTGAAATAGGGCCGTATTTTATTTTCCCTTGGGCTGAGGTGCTTTTTCCTAAATACCTATAGAACAAATTGTGGCTAAATAATGCCCCAGATGATTTAGCCGCTTCGAGTGTTGATACAGTCAAATCTGCAGAATGCCATAGAAGCTGGAGAACTGTCAGCCTAAAATCCAGAAACGCAACAAGGTTTACTCTACAGTAAGTGTAATAATCCAGGCTAACTGTAAAAGTTAGTGTCTTGCAGAGTTAAGGTTAAATATATGAAATATTTCAAAATAGGTCATTATGATGGTGGAATATACACATATATTAGATGAAAGTTTGGAATCCCTTTCTAAAGTAATATGCTACAGTCCAGAAATACCAAGAAAGTTGATGAAGTTATGAAACCGTGATGTGGCACATACCTACTCCTAATGCCTTTTAGAGGTCTCGTAAGTATTTCCATTAGACCCAGCTTTGTGCCATGTGGACATCTCTTAACGTTTTGATCCTGCACCATCTGGTTTTACCCAGGTACTTGCTTCCCAGTGAGCAAATTGTGTGACTGGTGGAGATTTAAACTGTTCATGACAATTTAGCAATTGCTGCTAAATTATGTGGAATTATAATCCAATGGATAGGTATTCTTGTCAAGATCTTTAAGCCCTCAAATGAAAACCTGTCGTTCTAATTTGCTCTTTAGGAACATGAAAACAAGACCCATGTTTTCCATAAAGCTGGGCCTGCACCTGATACCTCCTGTCAGAAGATGCCTTGTACTCCAGATCTTAGAAAACCAAAGCCCATTTCTGAAGTGCTCAAATAACAGTTTAGGAATGGAGAAGTAGGCATCACTTTGGGAAATTTCATCTCTGAACAGTCCGAGTTTGGCATAAAACCACCCTGACAATGAAACAATACAATCTTCCCCAAAAGAAGTGAAAGATGACATGGAAGCTGGCCAACATGAGATCAGAGCAGCCATAGCAAGGCTGGAGAGAAGTCAGCTGCAGATGAAAAGCAGAGATAAAAAACCTTGCATGTTTCTCTCTGAAGCCCTGTGAGCTTGCATTTATGTGGGTGAGTATCACTGATTTCCTAATGAGTCACTGGAGCAGCTGAAGCAAATGATTAAATGAAGAGTAATTATGTGTTGCAACAAAACATTAAAGGAAGCAGCATGTCCTCCATTTCCTGATGTCTTCAGACAAAGCCTCTTCTGGAAGATAAGCACTGAAAAGACGTAAGTTTACCAACTCCGGTGCTGGGGTAGTTGAGGGGTATTGGCTTGTTTTACAGGGGGGATCCTTATGACCTTGGGACCGGATGGGCTCTTCAGTGAAGAGGTGACTTGAATACATAGTTATGGTCCAATGTTAAACCCTCTTTGATTCCTCTGCTGCCTAGTAGGAGTAAGGAACAGAAGCCCAGTCAGTAAAAGCAACAGCAAGAAGAATCATTTGGATGTGCATCTCTGATGACTGGCTGTGGGACTGAGGTGCTGCCAACTACCCATTGTATTGCTTATTTGGCTGTAAGGGGGGCACATTTGTCTCACTGGCCTTGTCTAAATAGCTCTTTCACAAGTTTTCTGATCATAGAATAAGCTTGGGTAGACAGTTACAACCAAAAACTGGATGTTTTCCAAAGCCATAATTGGGTTAAAATTCTCCAGGAATCACCCAGGCTGTGGATACGCTCTAACACTCCCACCTTTACACTGGATAATGATGAGTCGGATGAGGTCTGATGACTTCTCGATGAGGTCGGAGGGTTATTTTCATGCTCACCCGCTTTGCTGGATCAGAGCGTAAGTCACTTCCCCTGCAAATCTATGAGAAGACAGTGCACAAAATTCAGAGTATCACTTCCCACATACCACTGGCAAAATTGTTTCCCATTTTATTGAATCACTTTATTTCATTTACTTCAAAGTAGTTTTGCAGTAGTTACACTGGTCTGCACTTCAGTATGTGCCTTTCTTCCATAAGAAGGAATGCAATTTTAAGTAGCATCAGTCACAATAACTGTAGTTTTATCCTTAATAATTTACAGTTGCTTCATGATTGCACCTTAACATGGAAGAAAGACTGGATAAATCTACAGGGTTCTGGGTGGGATATTGTTTTATGTGCAGCTTTCAACAAATTAGAAATACAATTCACTTGGGGGATTTTTCTTCTCTTTTCGTTGAATGGTGAGATTCATTTCAGCAACTGGAAAAACTTAGATTCAATGCCACCATGTAGGCTTTCAGTTGGACAAAATGATGCCATTGCCTTGTATATTATTATAAAAAGACCACATCAAACTATGCAAGTGTCCTGTAATGTCATAATTACAGTGTTAGACTCGTAGCAGTTGAAAAATATGACTAATTGAATATTAGAATATTCCTTCAATTATATGTTTGGCTGTCCACATAGATATAGGCAGTCTGTTAAAATACTATGTCAATTTGTACTATGGCAAGCTTGGAAGGTTTCCTGAGAAAGAAGGGGGAGGCTGGAAGTGCAGCCTTTAGCATGTGTTGCGGTATCACCTAATCCTGCATCTCATCAGAGCCTGCTCATGGGGAAAGCAATGGGCAAGAAAACCTCCCAGGAACGCCCACGCGGTGCAAGAAGGTGCTGCTGGTCATCAGGGTGAGTGCTGCCTTTCCAGCCTGAACCCGTGCCTCACTGTGGCGTAAAGTGGCATCCTGTAGCAAGAGGAGGCCTATTTTGGATGATGGGAGAAACCAAGGTGCCAGTCATGGCATGGCTTCTGTAAGTGTCTTTTTGCAAGAACTTGAAGCCCTTTTTGAAGGAACCTGATTTCTATTGCCAAATTACAGCCTGTGTAATTATATTCTGGTTGCCTCAGTACTCCTGCAGTTTCAATTGAATGCACAAATAAATAATAAATAAATAATGTATTTTAAAAATGCTAACAGGGCAGAATGGCAGAAGGCATAGGGGTGTGGTCGTAGGGGTTGAAAAAGGATACTTTCTTTTATTTTTTGATACTTTTGCCTGAAATAGCCTCATATTTTCAGGTCAGCTTATGGCCAAGAAAAACACAAGTCAAACCAAAGCCCACAGGAGACTGTAACAGCCCTAAGAAAGGCCAGCGAATGAAGGGTGTAGAAAAATCACTGTGAGTGATTTCATTGACCACGGGCAGTGGGAAACTCTGAGGACTTGTAGCTGCTCATGAAGAGGGGTTGGGGAAATGAAATGTTAAAATATTCTGGATTTTTATTTATTTGTCTTCTGTTTTCTAAGAATCCTGGGAAAAACAGCTTCATTATGATTGCCACCCATTGCTTTCTGACTTTTAAGGTCCCATGGATGCAATTTATGCCTCTGAGTTGCTATAGATACAGGGGATGAAATCCGTTCCTGGCCTTGCTGAAGTTGCTGGGAGTTTTGCCATTCGGCAGGGGACATAGATTTCACCACAGATTTTCAGTGGCACAATCTTAACTTCTAACAAAGACAGAGTAAGTCAAAATGCTGCCACTTCAAAGAGCAACAATTTGCAAAGGAAACGAACCCGTGTTTAACTGTTTGTGGCTTAGAATGACTTCTGTTACTTTATCAGCGTTACGTATGTTAGCACGGTGTGAATTAAGTACACAGAATAAGCATTTGCATGTTTCATTAGGAGCAGCTTTCTCTCAGATATTGACATGGATCTAATGCTAGAAAGCAAAAGTGAGTAAGCATAGAAACAAATTGAGAGTGCTTCAAGTGGATATTGAGCTGGACTTATTAGATCACAATCATCTTCTGATGATACAAAAGGGCTTTGTGTTCAAGTATTTTTTTAAGACTGGCCATGATCTTTTGTTAATGCATCTCAATGCACTGGCTTGTGGGCTGGCGTTATATTGCTCTCCTCTGCTGCCTTTTAGAGACTTGATTTCATTCGTGTAGTAGACTCCATTTTAACACAAAGCTTGTATCACAGATCATCTTTCCTGCTGCTTCTGAGCACAGATTGTGCTTCTGTAGTATCTGTTGCAATGACTTTAATTGAAACATGCTACTGGGAAAGCGGAAAAGATATTGTATATCATCAGTTCATGGTTTCCACTGCTCAAAAGTCAAGGAGCAAATGCCATGTGATGAGGCAATTCTCAGCAGACCACAGTCTGGGGAATGTGGAGTGTAGCTGCACTACCCCGCTGCTTTCCCGGTGGGAAAGGGGAAGCAGCTGGCTCCTGAACTGTTTCTGTGCTTCGGTGTGTAGGCAACCTCCCATTTTCAGTTCACGGCACAGCCTCTTTGTGCTTTGCTGCTGCTGTTTGGAATTGGTACTGTGGCACACGAGAAAACCCCAGCTTGCTCGCAGTTGCAGATGTTTCTACAATAACGTGCTGCAAGATTACAAAAGCTAAAATTGAAGCAGAGGCAAAGTGAACCAAGGTCACTAGTCAGCAGTAAACTCGGGACAAATCCATAGCTCTGTGTCCCAGTCTAATGCCCTGTCCACCAAACTCAGTGGATTGGTATACGGTGCTCCTTTCCCAGCTTCAGCATCTGGCTAACACTGGAATGAGTTGGCTGAAGTTCAGTCCAAACAAACTGAAGGTGACGTAGGTAGGTGTTGGCGTGGTTCATCTTATAGAGATGGTGAAGGAACTGCGTTAAAAACCGCAGTTTTCTCACTATCATCATTCCCCGAAGAGTCACAAAATACTTTACACTGTTATATTATCTGTATTAAAACAGTCTCTCCAGTGCAACTGGAGACCACCCAGAACTGATCCTAGATACAGCAGCATCCTCTCCAAGGAGATACGCTGAAATTATTTGGAGTTCACTGCCCATAAGGCATATTCTGGGCTGGATATACGCACACAGGCGGTGCTCAGGGGACTTGTCGCAGAGCGCTCTGTTTCTGGTGTGCTTTGTTTGCATTTGTGTAATGGAACCATTTAAAAAATAAATAACAGTTTAAAAATAAATGAGCAATCTTCATATTTAATATTTATCTAGGATAACTGGCATCCACGTCCATGCTAAAAAACCTTTACTGGCTTTATGAATCTGTTTATTCAAGTATCTGTTTCAAAAGAGGCTTATAATATTTGCATGTTAAGTAGCACACAATTTCTTTTATTGAGAAAGTTTCTTTCCTCTATAATTCTATGCTGAAAAGACAATATCGTGCTTTACAGCAAAGCTTTCAGCTAGATTTGTCAGAGTCTCAATAGCATGAGTAGCTCCGCTGTAGTTTTGCTTTGCTTTAGAATCTTTCATCATAGACTCCAGACTTAGTGTAAGAGCAAATCAAGAACCTCACAATTTGAAATAATTTATTATTTTTTTCAGCTGGAAAAAAGTGTATTCTGGCATCACCAGAGGACTTTAGAGAGAGTTTTCTGTGTGATTTTTAAATTAAAGACAAATGGCTTATCAGGCATTAATTCTGTATGTGCAGTCTTCATGTATGGTCGGAGGCAATGTTGATTATTAAAGAGGAAGGTTAATAACAAATTGAGAAGATCAGAAAATCTTTGAAAATCAGAAAAATCAGACATCTTTATCACCCACTCATTTTGGATGTCTCTGTGTGGATTGTCCCTTGATTTTACATTAGGCATTTGACAAATTGACCGTGTTGTCCCAAATGTTCACTTTCTCAATGGAATTGGCTCCATCCAAGTCCTTTTTTGGGCTGTGAGTGTTAAATGTCCTTCTGCTGAAATAATCCTGATACTCATTTCAGCTGTGTAGGAAAGTTAGCTGGTGTCCATGGTGCTAATATGAAATACAACAACACAAGTGATGTCATTTAATTATCTAAAGCCATTTTGAAAAAGCTTGAATCTTTCTTAACCATTCCTAGTGTAAGTTACATTGGAGTGAGCTTACTGTGGGGATTTGAAAGACAGTCGCGGGGATCAGACACCAAGAGTTCATACCCGTACGAAAGGAACAGAAGAATTACAATGCTCTGCGGAGCTTTGATTAACTGTCTCCAGAGTAAATACAACCTCTGGAAACAAAAGCTTTCTCTCACACCAGGCCCCAGAATTGGCAACTTTAGCACATTCTCTTTGTTCACCTCCAGGATGGCTGGCAGGTTCAGCCAAAGGAGAGAGACTGTAAATTACAACAAAAAGGGAATTAGAAGATGTTATTTTAATCAAACTACTGAATGACTTCATTGCCGAGCTAGTGCGCGGTGTGCACAGTAATCAGACTTCTGTAGACCCGGCGCAGTAGCTTTCACTGTGGGGTTGTGCCGGAGGAGGCTCAGAAAGAAATCTTTCAGCACACCCTTACGGTTGAACGATCAAGCAAGTCCTGTAGTCCTTTCCCTTGTACTTCTGTTGTATCTACTTCATATCACTCTTTGCATAAGCTACAAGGCTGAATTCTTTTTGCTGGGACATCAGGCACTAATTTTGCAAAACATGATCATCTCGTGTAGACCCAAGCACTCACAGAGAGTCCAGCATCATTCCAAAAGTGGGTCAGGGGATCCTTGCTAGGAGCTGCTGTTGAATGATTAACTTTCACCCAAGTCCCCTGCATTATTTTAAACTCTGCCCTTGTTCTTATAGAGAAATGCAAAATATTAGAATGTTCCTTGTGCTGTGCTCTATTGTGTTTTATGTTGTCAGAGCTAAAATCTCACTGTAAATTACTGGATTTAGTTTCCTGCTCTGCCATAGCTCTCCCGTGCAGGCAAGCTGAATTTCCTTGCAGTATTTCAAGTGAGACATTTACTGCCAGTGTTAGCCAAAGAAAGGATTTTTAAATGCTCCCTTATTTTGAATTATTTTCCCTGTTAATTATATGCTTCTTCACACTCACTTTCCCTAGGCTCTAAACATCTCTTAGAAAAAGCAACCTGTCTTTCCCACAGCAAGGTTCAAGAGTTGTCCCCCACAGTCTGTTCCTGAGAGTTGGTATGTGTGAAGCAAAACCAAATTGCAGGATTGGATTTTTCGAGGGAACATACCTGCCATTCTTTAAAAGAAAAGAACGTTTTCCATTGAACATTGCCATCACGTAGGTGACTGAACAAGAGGCAGCAGGACTAACAGACTGTAACATAGTTGGAAACTTAATGAATAAAATTACTGGTTGTGAATCTATTGAACAGGATAATTTATAGAAGAACATTAGTCTTCTGAGTGTTTCTGTGTAGCTTAGTGGAGCGGATGCCATGACTATTTGAACCTTTTATATGGGGAGGAGAAACTGGTTGTGCAAGTCAGGAATATTTAGTGCAAGGCTGCGTGTTTGGAGAGATTGTGTGTGCAGCCCTGCTTTCCAGGTGAAGATGCACACCACCATCACCAGAGGAGGTCCACATTGTCTCCCTCCATTTTCTAAAAGCTCTGGCTCAGGTCTGCTCAGGGTAATCTCCATGTTCGTATCTTCTGTTGTCCACTGCCTTTTCCTAATACCACCAACACATGTACGTGCCCACTAAATTCCCCATGCCCAGGACCTCTTTGTGTCACCAGGCAAGGAGAACTTTGCTCCACAAAATTCAGCTTCTGAGTCAATCTTGTCAGGCAGCACACTGCTTTGCAAATTTATTTGTACTTATTCCATTAGGAAAGTAGCTAAATTGTGCTTTTTTTTTTTTTTTTTTAAGTTGCTAGTTGGCCTTTAATTTTTAATGTGGACTATGATTATTCTGGACTGTGTTACCTCCAAGTGTTGTGAATTGTCTTTTACAACAACATAGCAGGTTCCCCCCCTTTTTTATCTTTCCCATGAAATTCCCAGGACAGCAGCCTGTGTTCTGCAAAGTCCAGGTGCCAGCTGAGAGGCAAAAAAAGGAGCACCAGGCAAGGAGCTCGTAAAGCAGCAGGGAGTGGGTGTCTTCTGAAAAGAGGAAGGGGCAGATGCACACTGAGGAGCTTCAAGATGTGCTGAGACTGCTGCAAGCCAGGTAGGTCCTACCTCACGGTAAGCAGAATTACAGATGGTGAAAAGCAAGCAAGCCCCAAAAGACGCACCCTGCAACAACAGAGGCATCAGGTGGGGAAATAATTACTTTCAATCTGTTTATCCTGTTCTGCCTCACTTTGAGGGCTTTTTGGGGTGCAGGGGAGTGAAGAAAATGAACCTAGCATTTGGGTTTAAAAGCCTTATAAGTATTTTTAGGGTGCTTAGCATAAGAGCCGGGGCAGACCCATCTCAGTGTCATGCTTCTCTGGTTAATGCCTCAATATCTGACATCACTTTTGTAGTCTCTTTCATCACTAGAATTTTTAAACTTCTGACATTGTGTGTGGCTGATATTACCAAAATCATGTTAATGTAAGTATCTGACATCACTTTTGTAGTCTCTTTCATCACTAGAATTTTTAAACTTCTGACATTGTGTGTGGCTGATATTACCAAAATCATGTTAATGTAAGGTGTGACAACCAGCATAAGCCTCAGTTTGCAGAGAGAAGTCATCTGGAGAGTAGGTGCTAAAAAACCCCCCCCACAACTCAGCCTCCCTGCCAACCCCACCCCCACCAGACTCTAAGGACAGATTTGTTTAATGTGAGAAGCAGTGATGCCTACTACTGAATAGGGCACATGGTACAGCTAAGGACTTCTCTTTGTGAAATGCTAATCTATATAGAGAGTTTCCACAAAGCCTGTTTATCCTAAGCCTCCCACAGGCCTGATTTTGAGAGCCTGAGGTTATTTGTTTCCCTCAGAGTGCTTTCCAGGAGGGTAAATAAGCCCAGACTCTTGCCAGGAGAGAAACAGACCTAACCCGGACATCTCCTGTGGAGGGAAAAAGGACTACTGCGGAGACAGACGCAAAGAGCCTTTGTGATAAACTCTGCCTGGACCATGAATATAGCTACATGGCTTAGTTGAGGAGATAAAGGTTAATGATAAAGCAAGTTTCTGTGGTGGTTGTGTGGAGGTTTGGATGTCCTCTCCTTATAGGATGCTGCCCCGTAGAGGTGTCTACAGAGCTCTTCGTGACTGTCTTGGGAGCAGCCGTGAGTGCAACACACAACTTTGTGGTGCACTTCCCTGCAGAGAGCCTTTCCAGTCATACCTGGCAGCATATAAAGCCACTTTGTCTCCTCAAGTATGTGGGGTCCCCTTTTGTCATGGAGGGACAGCATGGAGCTGCACACATGCAGATGTGTGGTGCCCCTGGGCAGCAAATTGGAACTTGGCAGCAGCCCCAGGTTGCTTCTCCAAGCACAGCATGAACATTTTCCCTGCATGGTCTTTCGGGGTTGTCTAGAGAAAGTCTTGAAAATCCTAATAGTTTCATCGGACTGTGCTTAACTCACTGACTGATGAAAGCTAGGGCTGATTGGCCCCCACATTGGCTTGTCCTTCAGCACCTTGGAGCCAGGCCACCCCTTTGGCAGGGCAGGGGTCTGAGGCATTAGGAACCCTTGTTTTACCACTTCATTACTTACCTGGACAGCCATCTCTTGCAGCATATGGTTTGCTATTGCTGGCATCATATTAGAATAAAAAAAATATATATATATATATAAAAAATGCCCACATAAAAAGAAAACCCAAACCAGAATTCAAGGTTGCTCATTAAATTTGGGACTTTCTGTTGCTTGCATGAGAGAAATGAGGGACTTGGGTCTGTTCCCTCCCCCTTAGCCCTTCTTCCATTTTTTCATTTCTTCTGGTTACATTAGTTTTCTTTCCCAGTTGCAGTTCTCTCATCTTAAGCCTGCATTAATTCATGAGCCAAGGGTGCCTGTAGTTCATCACACCATGAGGACCTTGCTAGCCATACATCTTGATGCAGTTTTGTATGGATGATTGCAGTTTGCAGATCCTTTCCCCCTCCCTCATAGCTGTTTGTGAGGTTTTGAGCCCTTTTCTTCTGCGAGCCTTGCTGCCATGGTTTTCTTTTCAGTGGTTTGGATGCTGAGGCTAGCATTAGCGCCAGTGCCATATTGCTTGTTTTCAGCAGCACTTCTGGACTATTTAACTTTTTTCCTGACTCAGATCTAATCTCACAGTTTGGTTATCTATACTGTTCGAAGTCTGCCTCCAGCCATCCTGGAGGAGCTTTGGGGTCTTGTAGGTACTGGACTGCTACTCTTATATCAGCTTCACTGCTGACTTCCTACATGATCTTGGAGAATTCATTTGCATGCAGTTTTCAAAAGCACTGTTGAAAGTAAGGAAGACTTCTGCTCCTAAGCTACTTCAGCCTTTCAGAACGTTGTTCTGTCTTTGTCATCTGTTTGTCTTCCCACCTCTCCGCCTAATGGCTTGTTCAGGCTGCCAGCTCTTCAGAGCACCGCTGCTTCTTGCTGCTGTTTCTGTGTACGTGCTTTTGGCCTAACACGGTAGGATCCTGGTCTCACTTAATAGCAACAGCATCTCGGGGCGGACAAATGCAGGGCTCACTGTGAATGAATCTGAAATCTAGGCTGGAATGACCTGGCCAGGGGATGTTGATATTAAGTGTTCTTTTCTGTTAATCAGTTACATATGGTGGCCTGAATAAATAGGTGTATGCAGGGCTGGGTGTAGCCCTGTTTAACATTCAGGAGTTTGTATCTTCAGGCCTGGGTCACAAACAGTAAGCGTGGAGGAGCCAGGGTCCTTTAGTGAGCCCACAAGTTGTGGACATGTCTGACACAAATGGGCAGGGCAGCAGCTGTGCATCAGGGCTTGCAGATGCTGTACATCCAATTGCACCTACTGCCCTGATCCAGCCAGACAGCAATCCAAGAGCCAAAGCAATGCACTGCTGCAGCTGCTGCAAGTGGAGAAAGGAGACGGTAAAGACCCATTAGCTGCCCTTAATAGATCTGTACCCAGGTACAGGTGGGACTGTCGGCTAGTGCAGATATTTTTTTTTAATCTCATTTCAGTTGAGGAAATAGAAAAAAGTGCTGTGTAAAATACTACTTTTTTTTTTTTTTAAAGATAAACATTGCTGGGGAGTTTATTCCTCCAGCATTTCCCCATACATGTTAAGATATTTGAAACCATGTTTTAAAAAGAGGAATTTAAAGCAGAAAACCTGATACATGAGTTTACCTAAATGAATGGTGAGCACGCATCAGTTCTGCCAGAGGTTGATCTGAGGTACACAGGGGATACTACTGATTGGTGGGAGTTGTTCTTTGCGCTGTTTCTTTGCAAGTGGGAATTTGCGGTCTTAACTTTATGGCTCTGTTTTGTAAATCTGGTATAGCATTGCTCACTGGAAAATGTTACGATTTATGCAAAACTGTAAGTATTCTGTGCCACAAGCCTCAAATTTTCATCACTTATTACACCACCTGTGTATAATTAGCAGCTTGACATCAGCAGCTTGATAACTAGAAAGTTACGTTAAAATGGAAAACCTAGGCAACGTGATTTTCAGTTTTCCTTTTAAACAGACAAGAATAGACACCACAAATGTATACCGGTCCCTTCTGTGGACATATTCTCTCAAATATTTCTTAGAGGCTTTATTCTTTTAAACAAGGACATAACTGGCTGAATGCATATCAAATGCATTGTTATTCATGCTAATATTTTCAGATTAGAAGCTATCTGTGGTATATTTTACAGGAACTGTTTCAGTACTAGCCAAAACCTGAAACCTGCAGTTACTGAAGGTCTGGCAAGACAGAAATCTAACGTCGATTTAAAGGAGCAATGTGTTGTGAGTACTTGACTTGCCTTCAGAGCAGTTCTGACAGATAGAAAGTTCTAAGCTTGTTAACATTGTGAGTTGGACAGATGGTTTGGTGCCTGGGTTGTCCCTGCTGAATGAACGTAAAACTGTCCCAGAAAGGCTGGGCTGAGGCAGAAGGTCTGCTCAGAGAAGGAAACAACAAGGACATCTCTATGTCGTGGCTCCTGGCTACCACCTGTGTATCCAGAGGTGCCCAGAGGAGTGTGGCACCTGAATCCCATTGCCTCGCCTGCTTAAATGGCAACCAGAAAAAGTGAGTGCCAGCCCTGAAGCACACACACCACCACCACCCCAACCCCACACACACCCCCCGGTTTTATGATCTTCCCACCACGTCCTTTCCCCAGGACTAGCTTCTCCGCTGCCAAACTGCACACAGCACAGCACAACCACATGAAACCCGTCTGGCCGACTGCGAGGTTTCTGGTTACAGAGCCAGCTCCAGAGTGAACTTGGCCCCTGCTGCAGAGTTAATTGGAAATATTTGTCCAGAGAACTTGCCTGGCCGATTTTGCGTGCTGTTTGATTTCCTCATTCTTGGTGTTTAATCTGTCATATCAGAACGTGTGGCTTAGTGCAGTTGGTTGGTACCGTCTAGAGGAATAGGAAGGATGGCAGGTGAAGCCAGCAGATGGTGCAGCCCCCAGTGAGGCAAGTCCCCCGCATCCCCACCCGCTGGCAAGCCTGACGGGGACGGCGAGGTTTCGGCGAGAGATTTTGGAGGCGGAGGGTTGATGGATGGCTGCCTGCTGAGAGTAGGCGCTGGTTGGATCATTGGCATTCAGTACAATGCCCTCCTTTGGGTAAAAAAGTGATAGAAGTAGGATATCTCTGTGCAGGATCGTTGGCTGATTACCCCAGTGTAATTGCCAAACAATCCTAATTGCATTTGTTCTTTAATCCAAAATGTTCTTAACCAAGTCATCTGAACTCTTTAAAGTAAAAGTATTTGTTTTGTTGCTAAAACAAAATAGTCTAAAAATGGGTAAATCTCTTCTTCCTTGTTCTTCTTAAACTAGTTGAGCAATAACTTGACTTTGTTTTAAAGCCCTTTTGCCAAGTTTTTGTCTTAAGCACCAATGACAAGAATATGAGAGGAATTAGAAAATTATTATGGGATTAAGACAGAATCATGCTCATACACAAAAGACATGTTGATTCCTTGTCCTCCAAAGAGAGGAGTATAGGTTCTGCAATTAAATCTGGTGTAGGCAAATACAGAAGGAGCTCGTGTGCAGTAATGTGTGTGGTGGGTAGGAAAGTAATGCATGGAACAAGCTTTGATTAAAAAAACACCAACACCCCCCCCAAAAACAGTCTTTAAAGGAATAGCCAAAAATCTCTTTCAATTTTTAGTGAACTGAAGAAAAAGTATTCCTCACCTACATTTGCAAAGAAATGTTTATTTCTGTCTATGGTAAATAGCAAAAGTGGGTACACTTCTGACTTACTGATTTTATAATGTGTTGTTTCTGTCTTTCTTTCTCATCAGCAAAGAGATGCTTTGCTGCATGGGCAGACATTTTTCTAATTCTATAGTAATTTCCCATATAGAGTAAAATTAGATGGCATACAAAAATAATTTATTTGATACTTCTTTGAGAGTTGTCCTCCACATCTAATTTTCAGCAAATAGAAATGCTCCCCTCCATATACTCTTCCTTGTAACCACAGAAATGTCCACAGTATTCATAACAATGCCATCTATATGAGAAGGAAACTTTTTTTGTGGAAAATGACATACAGGTCTCTGGATTACTGTTTGTTACAAAACCTGACCAAATATAATTACTTTAAAACTCTACTGAGTGGACTTTCAGCTATTTGAAACTCCCAGCTAACTGATGGTCAGTCTTAAACCATGAACTCTGAGTTTAGTGCTTGCAAACCGGAAAATTAATATCAATGGGAATCTTGCATCAGTGAGGACTTTAGGACATGGCCATGTGCATTACTCTGTTGCTTATTCCAGTTCCTGTTTTCTTCTCCCTTTGAAAGCCCCGTTTGAAGTTGCTTCTTAATCTCCTAAAATGTTGACTTGAAAGTGCATATTGGCCCTCTTAAGTATGAGTCACACCAGCCCTCAGGCATCAGTATTGTCCAGAAATGTAATGTTTCCCTTCTCATCTCTTCTTACCCCCTTAACCAAGGGCAGCTATGATTCATACTGTAAAAGGCTTGATTTGCATATGATTTGAGTCAACAACTAATTCAAGATCAAGAAACAGCATCAAACGGGCTTTACAAAAAGGGAAGGAAGCTTTCTTGTTTACTGTGACTGAATCAAAAGTAGAGGCATTGACATTATACTTGAAAAATCAAAAGGTAGATTACACTGTCTCAAAAACCTCTTTGCACAGATACTACAAATGTTTGAAGAAATGAATATATGATAAAATATACTATGTTCCAAGCAAATCAAAATGTTGCTTCTTTCTTAAACATCCCTGACAAGGAAACATTTCTGCTTTTATTTCTTTACAGAAATCTCCGTGATAGGTGAGCAAAACAAGATGAAAAAATCTCCCATAAGAAATCCTTTTAGGAATGCACTTAAAGTGTACAAATCTCATCTTTATTTTAGACATAAGTAATTATGTGCTTATCTGCTATTGATGTCTGTAGGCTTTAATCGCCTCTTTAAAGTTAAGTATGTTTATAAATTATTTTCCTCCATTGAGGTCTAAATGCACAAAATCGGGCAGAGATCTAGGGAGCGGTCAAGACAGGCCAAACAGCTATAATAAATCCATAGGTCCCTGCTTACCAATCTAGAAATTTACTTTAGCGACCTTGAACTACTACCATTGATCAATTTTGGATGAGTAATACAGCTGAGCAGGAGCAGACATTGTGGGATGACTGCACCCCTTAATCTCAGGGCAATTTTCCTTGGAGCAAATTAATATATGTACTATGACTCTTGTCTGTCTTTTACCCTCTCTTTTTCAAAACTCACTTTGCCCAGAAGATGACCTGTTTCTTTAAACTGTCTTGAAAGAAGATGCTGGAGGAGATGGAAAGGGAAATTTTTAATAACAGGGTAAAGGAATGAGTATGTCTGTTTTCTCTCTGCTTGTGTGTTAATATTCAGCTTCTGTTGCTTCCCTTTTCCCATCTGCCATCATCACAGTTGTCTGCCTGAACTGTAAGTTCTGTGCAGCTCGTCTTGTGTCTTTAGGTGGTGACCAACAAATCACTTGGCATTTTCAATGTAAGCTAATGACTGCTCAAAGGAAGAGTTTGGGAGAAAGGGAGATGGATCCCTGATCAAAGTCAGGCTGCTTACATTAATAGCTGTAAACTAACAGGACAAAGTAAGGTGTTGGACCTCACGGAGGACTTCCATTTCTCCATGGAGGGGAAAAAATTTAAGTGACAATGCAGCAAATTCTGCGTAGCTCTCCCTCAGGCTCTGAGCTGGTGCTCTTTTGCTTGTAGCTCTCCACAATGTTTTGTTCAGTCCCTTAAACCGATGTTGGCTGATCCCCTCTCTCTTTTCTAATCTGCTCTGGTTTGGATCTTGGAGCCTCAGGATGTTTGTCTTTCCTCTTGCTTTTGTGCAGATTTAAGGTGGGCGCTATTTGTGTGGACTTTCTTAGTAATCTCCTCAGAGAAATGAATAAACTTGTTTTACAGGAAACGAGTGATTTTTATAACTGCATTTGCTGTCAAATACCTTGTGTGTGCTATTTTGTGACTACAAAGCCTTTAAGTCCTGTGATAGACTGTCACAGTATGTCTTCTGCTTCGATTTGTTTCAGTATATTTATAAAAATTTATAAAAATGAATTAATAGCATCATTGGTTCTTCAAGGCAAGTAACTTTTATGCAAACAGAGATTTTATATGTGAGATCATATATTTCATGGTTGCATACTCTAATGGTGATACTTCTGGAAATTAGGAATAATAATCCACAACCAAAATATTAATAGTTATTCATCTGTGTACGTAAACCTATATACATCGAATGTGGCCTATAGGTGTAACCTTGTTTAAAATTACAATCAGAGTTTCTTTTTTTTTTTCCCCACAGTTTCTGAATAATCCTATTTTTGACATTTGTTGTTGGGGGAGAGGGAGGGTGTTCCCCCCTGTAGCTGCATTAATTTTGAAGCAAATACCATGTGGTTTTAACCAGTCTTCTCCACTCCTGGTGTCCACACACCTTTCATGTACTCACTTTTGTATTATTTCCTACATTAATATTTTGCACACTATGGATCTAGAACCTTTGAGTAAAGTACCATCTGCAACATAAATTTCTCCTCAAAGCTGTTAAAAGGAGTAGGTTTACGTTTGGAAGGCCAGCCAGCCTTAATCACGGGTATTACCTTTTGCAAAGTCTCATTTTAGCATTATGGTCTCTTGCAGTGACAGACGGCATCCTGTCTGAGACTTGAGAAAATTTTCTCGAACTTATTTACATGAACAACATCAGACTCTGGTGTTTGTACTACCTCTCTTTTATTGAAAGCTCAGACAGAGTGTCTGCTGACACAAAGTCTTTTCCAGGTTTATATTCTAGCTATAAATCACCCATCTGCAATTGAAAGAATAACCTTTTCAACAAAAGTTGTGTTTGTGAAACCCTTTTCTCTGCCATTGTCTTAAGTGGTTTGCAATCTGCTTCTGCAAAAGAGGAACTGGGTTTTTTGTGCATGCATAAGCACCGGGGACTTTTCATTTTCCTGTCCATATTCACTGGCATTCAGCTTAAGTTAGGTTTCCTGCAGCATTAACTACAGTCTCTGGCGATTCCCATCGTTGCAAAACTGTTGTTGCGAGGCCTCACACAGTGGGCTCAGTTGACAATTCTGTACAGCAGTTATCATCAGAAAATCAAAGGAAGGGCGTCTTTGTAAACTGTTCTTAAGCTAATTGTTATCATTAGCGACTTTCATACGCTATCCATTTTTTGCAGATTAAAGTTTTTAGATCAACATTTATGGCATTCAGATTGGATAGAATTTTTTCAGCCAAATTTATCATTCCTGAGTACTTTCCTTCTCTGTAAGTAGAGAAATATTGATAACCATCTATAACCCTCCAAGGCCTAGCAGGGCCCCTAGATCAGTCCTGGTTTTCCTACATAAGTTAATTATTCACCCCTACATTTACATTGCCGTCTGTTACGTTCCAAGCTTACATTGCCAGCTCCGTGTCCGTGATACTGTTCCATTCTTTATACTTACAGCAAAATACCATTGGTAAACTTCAGTATCTTCCCATGCTTGGATATCCTTTTGTGAAATGATATGGGTGTAGAGTGCAGCCTAAAACTTATGGTAAAGCACTGTGTTCAGAGGGTATAAGTTAAAATTTCACGGACATGAGGACTCTTTCTAAAGAGATTTTCCACAACCTGGTTGAAGTACTTAGGGTGAGATGAGAGGAAGAGGGGCAAAATACATTTATTAAGAAACGTCTTTCCTGGTAGATATGTGGAGTTCTGTACACAGGCATTGGCTCAGCCCCTTAGAAGGTAGGTGTAGGTAAAGACTTTCCCCTTGCTCTTCTGGAGCTGGTAGAGAAAAGACCCCTTCTAAAGGTGCATCAGAGCACTCTCTGCTAGATTCAGAGCAATAAGTCTAATTTCTTCCTTAAATTTTCATCTAAGTACTCTTCTAAGTATGTGTTGGCGCACGTATAACAGGGAAATTGAGTTCTGTTAACTCTATTTTGTATTCCATTGATAGCTTTTCTATGCCATTAAAAACATCTGAGAATATATTTTTTACCTTTTAATGGCTTCTGTCCTCCTACTGTATTCACTTTCTTAACAACCTAATATCTGGCATTTTGACCCCTTGAGTAAGTACTCCCTTTCCTGAAAATGTTTTCTTATAAAACAATTATAGATGTTATTTCTTCAAGATTTTGTTATACTTTCACACAGAGTTCATATCCACGCATAATGGTTTGATTTCATTCTAATGTCATCAAAGAAAGCTTTTATGAATTCTTTTTCCTGTAAACAGGTTTTCTTTCCAAAACCGTATCTGTAACTTCAGCTGACTAGTAGCCTGTACACACTCTCTGGGTGTGAGAATAACTTATGCACTGAAGTCTAACCTATAAAAACATGATATTTCACTTTGTGGTTGTAGCTGTATACGGGAAGAGTCCCACAACATTTTCTTGTCTTTTCCTTTTAACAGTATGGGCATGCACACTCCGTTTCTTTTCGTCCTGGGGTTTGACTATGTCAAAGCCTTGCTGAAGCCAAGGTATACAACATGCATTGCCTTCCCCACTGCCTTTGTCCACAGGGCTGGTCACCTTGTCAGAGAGAGCAATGTGGTTGGTCATCATCCTTTGCCCTTGGTAAATCTACGCTGACTGCTCCCAGTCACCTCCCTTCCCTTCTCATGCCTGGAAATGGCTTCTGTGAGGATTTGCTCCACAACCTTCCCAGGGACCAAGGTGGGGCTGATTGACCTGGACCATCCTCCTTGCTACCTTCTTGCAGAGGGGTGTGGCGTTTGCCTTTTACCACTGATCAGGAATCTCCCCCAGCTGCCATGGTCTTTCAAATTGGACAGAGAGCAGCCTCGCAGTGACGTCGGGCTGCTCCTTCAGCACCCTCGGACCCATCCGCTCCGGTCCATGGAGGTCTGTATGTCCAAGTGGGTTAAGTGATCCCTAACTTCATCTTCTCCTGCTCTGGGTGCTGCTTCATGCCCACGGACTCTGCTAGGAGGCCAGGGACCTGGGAGGTGCAGGGGCAAAGCCCATCAGTGAAAACTGAGGCAAAAAGGCATCAAGTAACTTAGCCTTTTAGATGTCCTTTGTCACTAGATCCCAATGAGCAATGGGCCCATGCTGTTCTTAGCCTTCCTTTTGCTGTCAATGTGCTTATAAAAAACCCTTCTTGTATTTCACATGTCTTGCTAGTGCCAGCTCCAGCTGAGTTTTGGCTTTCCCAGCTCCATCCCTGCCAGCTCAAGCAGTGTCTCTGTTCCTCCTGGGTAGCTTGTCCCTGCTTCCACCTTCTATGGGCTTCCTTTTGGTGTCTAAATCAGATCAGACTTCCTCTTCAGTTTTTGGTTCTGTGATCCACATCACCAAATCAAAATCTGATTACAAATTTAAGCAGTCACAGTCAAAAAATTGTTATAAACACGTCAGAAGTCTTTCCATCTTTTTATCTCTCCTAGGAAATTTCTATCCCTGTAGCTTAATTTTTCCTAAAGCTGTATCATTGTGATTTCTGTAATTTAGGCTGGCAACTAGTTTGCTCTTGTCCTCAATAATCCAGTGCTTCTGACCCAGTACTTTGAAAATAATAGCCACTTTTGCCTTCACCCCACTCATTGTCTTCATGAAAAGGAGAATGTTGCTTGAACCTTTTCCATTTGTGTGCCAAATGTATTGGAGCAGTGCTGTGACAGACATGAGCCCTGCACTTACCCCTTTATCTTCTGAAGTTCCAGAGGCCACCTCCAGATTTATGGTACCAGATAATGCTCAGGAGTGATCATCACTCCAATGAGAATTTTGCATTGCAACTTATAAATTATAGTGAGTCTTTTATGGAATAAGCAAACTGTGAAAAGAGGGAATTAGTGAGAAACTAAGGCAGAGAGGGCTCTCCATGAAGTCAGCTCAATCTAAGGCCAGGATAAAATGAAAATACTCCATGCCTTTTAGAGGGCTAGTTCTCTTGCAGCATGTGTCTTCTTTTGCTCTAACCCACAAAAACACTGCCATCATTCTCGCAGGAGCAATAATGTGGGCTTCTTTTTAATCATGTTCCAGTTACTCTCGTGCTTGATCTGAAAAGGAAAATACATGAGATGAATACTTGGCAAACTCTTTTTGTATAGCAGTTAAGAATAAATAGGTGTACCACTGAGTTAATAATCAGAGAAAGTTTATATCCAAAGCCAATTGTGAAAATATGTACTCATTTTTTGAAAATGTTTCCAAACTTACTTGCCATCTACAATATTTCAAAGAAACTGTGTTAATTCAGATTTCCCCAGTTTTCTCTGCAAAACGTCTTCCTCTCTGAACAGTCCACAGGCATTCACTGAAGGTACTGATACTTAAGATGACGTTCTGCTCTTTGTCAGAGACTGCTGCTTTAACAGGATTATTTACATTGCATAATTATATTTTTAATGTTTTTTGGGCATACATTTGGGAAATTATTTTATTCCAGTATTCAAGCTTTTGAGAATTCACCTTTTCCCAATACGCTTTGAACTGCTCAAATATTAGTTGAAGGACAAGAATGAATCATAAACAGAATTGAATAAAACTTAATTTTGCATTTCTAATGAGTGAGTTACTGATCATCTCACCCACTTTTGCTGTGGAGAAAGGGGGAGGCACTTGCACATAAAAGCTGAGTGCCTGTAAACTCATCTTTTATTTGTATCAGATACTGCAACTGTCATACAGTTCAGAGGAACGACATGGAACAATTGTTACATATTTGTCTGTAATACATAGCATACGTAGTAGAGCCAGACTGATTTTATTTAAAATAAATACGAAGGAGAACAGGTTGAAGAAAGAGATCAGCAAAACCTGAGAAGTTTTCTACATCAGAGCATGATTCAGGTTTTACACTATATCTCTGCTCTAATGGCTACAGAGTTACGCTTATGCATTGCCCGTGATCTCTTTAGGTCTTGCATTTTGACTTTAAAGAAGTTTATGGGAAAGTTTTGACTTATTAAAGTACTCAGAAGTTAAATAGATAGCTTGAAAAATGCCAGGTGAAATGGCACCTTTCAGTGTTCACAGCTGATTTTCCTATGTTTTGGAGCAATATAATTCTAAGCCAGCATGTCACAGTACATGAAGTTCCTGTGAAAGTTGGTCAGGATATATCCTGTAGGATTGTTATGGAGCGTGCAACCACGAAATATGGATCAGAAACATAAAAATGGACCCAGAAATCTGCAACTAGTTAGATCTGTGCAAGATGTCCACAATGAAAAGAGAAACTGCTGAGATTTGTTTAGTTTGAGGATTTGTTTAGAAATTCAGAGTAAAAAGTGCGTTTGTCCAAGGTTTGTTCAAGTTCACTAACTTGCCTACTGACTCTAAATTCATTTTCAGATAAACCTGGGTTGATTTATAAACTGGTATCAAAATCATGCTCAACTTGTGGTTTCGTATGGTTTAAACTGGCCATGCTACCAAACCAGGTGGCACTCTGTGGTTTTGGTTGGGTTTTGACTGGCTATTTCAAGTTCATTAGAGCCCCAAGCTCAAGGTGGAAAGCCTGGAGGTGCCAACCCTGCCCCGCTCCCCCCAGGAGGTTTTGGCAGGGCCGCAGGAATCGCGCAGGGGAGCCAGGTTGGCTTCTGCAAGGGCAGGACTATAAGTGAAGGAATCCCTCTTTCTCTTGGGAGTAGAGGTGCTTCTGTGCTCGATCGCAGAAGAAACTCTGTGTGTGTGTTTCTGTGAAGAGCTGAAAAGCTGATTTAAGGAGCATGCGTTCAGGCAGAGGAGGAACTGCTGCAAGTTCAAGACTTATTTATCCAGTTGTGAGTTGAGAGTGTTTCTACTTGCGTTATTATGTCTACTGGTATTAACCTCTTTCTTCAACTCATGCCAGATTTTATAAGCAATATAGGTTTTGAGAGACAAGTAGCTATTTTTGGAATGGGGCTTGTGTTTCCATGACCACTTCTGCATCTGTCTTTGGTGATTCAGGAGCAAATTCATCTATTTGGCTTCCCTGAAGTACAACCCACCGTGCTTCTGCTATTAAGTGCATAATTTCACATATTAAATTTATTTCTAGTGCTGTATTTATTTTAAAACTTTATTTAGTGACATGTTTCTGTGTGCATTTAAAAGGAGCCACAAATATTTACGAGGCAATTTTAACGCTTACGAATTACTTTTGTGGGGCTTTGTATTAGAGTAGGTACTTTAATAGCTGTGGTTGTATCAACCTTGGCTGATATTTCCTAATTATTCATATCTAGAAGTGTTATCGGCCATCACAGAGCATTACCAGCATCATTTTAAGCTCTCTTCACCTTCTTCAGTCTGGGTTTTATTTGAAAAGCAGACATGCAGTCCCCAGTGAGAATTAAAGTAGAAGCATTAGCTTGCAAAATATATGCCAATGACCTAATGATTCTGACATTTCCACAATACAAGCTTTACAAGAAGGCATGCAGACAGCAAAGTCTGTTTTTCTATCTCATATTTTTTTAATGGCTAAATGTTTGGAGGAAACAAAATGGATTTATTCTGCTCAATCCAGGGTATAATATCAGGACTTATCCGGTTCCGGGCCCCAGGGCTTCAGACAACTAACAAAACACATCTTACTTCTGCTCTGCTAGTTCTCTGTTATGCTTTTCACATGCAGGAAGAAAGAGTAAAAGCATAACCCAATTGAATAAAGCAGCATGGCCTGCTATTCTTTGCTTATGAAGCATCACATGATAGACACCAAATTAAGAAGAACCCCCCCACCTGTGGTTAAGTATGTATGCAACTGTCAAGCCGTTTTATGTAATATAGAGGGAATTTTACCATCCCTTTCGCTGCCAGAGTGCAGGAACATGTTAAAGATGTTAATGTCTTACCAAAGCATGCTTCATTATTTTTGAATAATCTAGTGATTTTACATCATTTAAATAAAATCAAAGATGCTGCTCCCTGATCTATTTTGAAATGCTCCAGCCTTTCAAATCTTTTGCTCTGATATATGGAAAGAAAACTAATCTGAGGTTCTTCTTGTAGAGTTTAAGTTGCAATTTGTTTTTTGGCTCTTCAGTCACTGTTTATGTAAGGATGTATTGGGATAGGGCTGTCTGCCATGATATGGTAAAAAAAATAACATCTTTTCTAATAAAAATAAGATGCTATTTAAACAAGAGGTTAAAGGAAATCTATCCTCTCCATTGACCTTTCAGACTGTGGTAAGCATAGAACATACAGTGCCAATTTTATGACACAGTTGCGTCAAATAGATTATATGTGATAGATTTGTTGCAATTTCAAAGATGGTTTTGATGTACGAGTTAGAAGGGAAAACTCATTCAAATGTGTTCTTGTTACTTTATGCACAGTAAGTTCATGGACCAACCACCTAATGCCTAAGATATGCCATATGCAAGAACGTTCCCTTAACCACGAGGTTTTCTGGTTCATTTGCTTGAAGTACTCCAATTTTTTCCCGTCATTGCCCTCAGAAGTCACAAGCAAATCTGGTGGCTATGTCAAAGTCTTAGAAGTATCTGGCATTTGTTTGGATACTGGGCTGACAATTTTCTCTTTCGTGTTTTTCCTGCCTCTCCCTCTTTTGCAGGCTTTATCTACTTAGGTGATGAGCTAGTTGCAGTTATTTCTCATACCTACATATATTAGGGTCCTTGCAGCAAAAGGGCTTAAATTTCAGAGGTGGCCTATGTACATTAAAAGCCTGTAAATCTGGATTGCTTTCTTGTGATACAGTGTTCAGTAAATAAGCAATGAAAGAATCACTTCAAATTCATTAGAAAGGTCTGTACCACATTTGCCATTGCTGACTTCTGTGACAGAAATATTTCAAATACCTGGCTATAGACCAAGGAGATGCAAGCTTCGAAAGTGGCTCGTCACTGTGTGCAAAACCCCAGTCCTTGCTAAGCATAAGAATCATGAGTTTCTTTGGGGGATTTAGCCTGGAACTAACGTGACTCTTTTTCTTCTAAAATTTCTTCCCTGCAGTTGCAGTTTCTCTCTGTGCATATAGAGGAAAAGCATTGCTAGTGCCATCATAAGCGCACGGCGTCTTTCTTTTCTTTTTAACATGGGCTTCTATTTGCCACAGAGGTGAAAGCTGTGGAAGCCTTCTGCCTTTGAAGAACTACTTAAGATGAAATGGTTCTGAAGTGCATTTAGGGGTGTTTACTTTAAGCACTTTATTTTTTTCTTTATTTTTATTCCTATTGGAATTGGCTAATGTTATTCATTAAACTAACAATTTCTCCCCTGCCTGTTCTTAAGTGTGACTTGTGACCTTGCAATCTGTGTATTTTGTCATCACAATGTGTTACCATGGAACTGATTTTGATGTCATGAATAAGGGCATTGTGAGTTTCCACGTTCCCAAGCATATTTGAGACACAGGTTTGGAAACAAAAATGACTTCACCAGTTAAATATTGTTAGATCCTACAGTATATCAAAGGTAAGAACACTTGTGGCCTATATTCCTTTACATAGAAGAATCTAAGGTTAAGAATTTCAAAGCAGGTATATACAAGAATGACACTACAAATAACATTTCACAAGATTAAATATTTTGTGAGAGCATTGAACTCTAACCCCTTTATGTTACTGTAGACAAAAATCTTTCATATTGTTCATGGAGACTTCTCAGACTGTCTAATGTGGAGCCTATATAAAAAGGAAGAAACACAGTGTGCATAACAGCACTGGGATGCTGCTGGGACTTAACTCCTTCAAGACAATAGTGGCCGAAGGGAATTTTCCGCCCGAGATCGCTCGCAGGCAGACAGAGGGCAATGTAACATTGCTGGTTTTGAAGCTGAGAATAATATTTGGGCTGTTTTCAGAAAAGAGCCTTACACAATGCACAAAGGAAAAATATACTTTTGTTGTGCAGCAGAGTGTGTGTATTGTGTGCCTTAAATTAAAAAGAAAGCAAGTTCCCTTGGTGATCTACCTACCAACATGAGGTTAAAAGAGTTCAATTGAATCTCTTGTCAAGCTGTTCCCCAGGGTGTTTAATTCATCACAGTTAAAGGGTTGATAAGATTCTGTAATAATGAAAAAGTTTGAAAAGCCTCAAGTGAGATTAAAATCCTGGGTTGCACAAAAAGTGCTAGTGTAACAGTGACCTCAGATACATTTCTGTTTATTCGTTCAGCTATTTTTTTTTTTCCGGATGAGACTTAGCCATCCTTTGCATTTTACACTCTAGCTCAGTACTATTTTGCTCCTGGCACCAGGCAAATATGTCCTCATTAAGTAAAATTTATGCTAATACCATTCTGATTAGCCAGCAGTCATTGATATTCACTCTCATTAGCTAAATTGGTTCGCTGGAAGACATCCCACTGAGGATTTTTTTTTTCTGTTTTAAGTGGAATATAAAATGTATGGATTCGCAGAGATGACAGATAATGATAATTATACCCTGTGTTTACTCGAGCAGGTTTTTTCTATCCTAAAGGCTCCCAAAGTACTTTGCAGCATTTACATCTTCAAGGAGAGAGAAGACTCTTTTTTTCCCCTTCTGAGAAAGAGCCTCTGTCAGAAATATAGAAGCCATTCTGGTTTCACTGTTGTTAGGACAGATTGCACAAAGGAATCTTCCATTCTGAATTCAGGAGCACTTTTTAATGAGGCAGAATGCAGGTCATTTCGTAGGAAATCTAGCTGGGGAATAAACTCAATTTATGCAGTAATGGGACTTTCTACATACAATCTTTTTGTAGTAACCTTGTGACTCTGACTTAACATCTCTGGGAGTTTTGCCTGCAGTAATATTGCAAAATTAGCCTCAGTGTGAACCTTTCATCAAAATTACAAGGATTCTCTCAGCTCATCCTTACACATCTTGGTTGAGAGGACTGGTAATTTCAGCTGAGAATTTTATTATGTTTTCTTGTGTTAAAACATATATGATTAATTCAAGCCATGGTTTAATACAGTCTGGAATGATGCTGTGATGAATTATCAGCCATTTTCTTTTAACTCTCTTAAAGGGCTCTTGTTATGCAGGGATGACCAAGTAGGAAGCTGTTATTGCCAAGGTGTGATAATTTTGTCATTAACACTGTTAGGGCTAGGAATGTGATTCTTTGTATCATAGCCTCCATTTCAAGTGCAAAATGGAAAGCAGTGGTCTTAATGCCTTACATTCTTACTTATATTAAAAAAAATCTCAGTAGATGTCTATCTCTATATGCAGGCATATCTGTCCTTTAGAAACTGCCCCAATATTCTTCTAATAAAGCTCTGTTTAATTTTAAATATTGGTACTGCGTATACTCTGTGTTCAAGGATGAAAAACATTTCTCTGGTCCATTCAATCCTTGACCTTACTAGAAGGATTATAAACAAGGATGTCTCTTCATGCTAATTTTTTACCTTTTGAATCTGTAATCAATAGTACTTCATTTAGGCTGCCAAGCAGCAAGCAGATGGCAGCAACCATTGACCATCGGCAACGGCAAGATGGGAAACCCTGGCCTACAGTGACCTTCGACTGGCCTTGAAATTCCTGGGTTTGTCTTTGAATCCCTGCTGCTGAACAGTTCACATCACTCCTGTGCAAGAATTGCAGCGGTTTCACATGTGCTCTTCTGTTTCAAATCGTCTCACTCTTCCATTGATCTAATCTTTTCTTCGGTATTCAAAACTAATTTCACATCCAAAAGATGCTTTGGAGGGGAGATCTGTGACCACAAACAGTAACGTGAAACCACCTAGATACAGATAAATTGCCATTCTCCTTCACTGCGCAGAGCAATTGCGCCCTAATGGTATGGCAATTACTTTGTTTCCATGGTGATCTGTGTGTGTGTGTGAGAGCTATAAATAATGTTTTATGTTTATAAACAATTCAGTTTATACTGAATTATACATACTATTTGTATGCTAATATCCATGATGCACTTCTAGTTATTTCACAGCAACAGAATAGCGAAAAGAAAGCTGAAAGTTTTGGGAGCACTGCAGTGAACCATGTGATTATTTTTTTTCCCCGCATTTATGTCCAAAGGAAAAACTCCATGAGCTGAATCTATTTCCTTATCGTAATGTATACATTTAATAACTGAAAAAAATACTAGAAAGAAAAACTCAAGAGAATTAAGAGATTTTTTGCTGCCCATCATCATTACTATACCAGGGTTTCGTCCCAGAAGGTAAAAAACATTTAGGTTACAATTCAGCAAACTGTTTCTGTGCAGGCTCATTTTTAAGCCTGTAAACTGATAAATATCTTAGTTCAATGTTTGAAAATTACTTTTTTCCCCCTGTTATTGTGTAATAGCAAAATATTTTCTACGTTTTTGTTTTGGCAATGAATTATCATGAATACTGCAAAACCAACAAAGAACCATCAGCATTTGCTTGAATAAGGTAATAAATTCACTTCAGTAGAAGCTTGTTTTCTAGTTGCAAATAATTGTCAGGCAAAAAATGGGGCTATTACTACTATTTAATATGGTTGCAAGAATAGTCGTGGAGAAGGCAAATTTTAAGAATACACATGTGAATATCCACTCGCAGGTAGAAACGCGCGGACAAGGGCACTGCTCTGAAATGAAGGAGCGCTGTCGAGAGCGACACGTTAGAGGCACGAAGGGAATTCCTCCTCCTTCCTCCACCGTGGCTGGGGAAGCACAGTTCACTTCTGCAGTTCCTTGGCCACTGGCCAGTGCGATTAAAACGCTGCACCCTACCTCGGCGTGCTTTAATTGCTGCCTACACACTTTGCGAGCAGTGTTTGTACTTGTTTAGCTTGGGACCTTTGATAGGCTTAGCAGCCAGGCTGGAAGAGGGAAGCAAACACAAGTGAACAAATTTATGTTAACAGACGGTAAGTGTTCGCACTGCATAACACCTGTGGGCAGACACGTAGACAGCAGTGGGTATGCCATTTAAACGGCAAGAGAGTGCCATTTACCCATTGTTCAGGAGTAAATGAAATACATTGCATTAAATTTGTTCCTTGGCAGTCATCCCAGTCAAACTGCCATGCTGGTTAGCTGTGGACGCCCCTGTATTTACATTAAAATAGTTTGGAAAATTTTGCCTTTATTCATGCCCTGCGTAGGCAAACACGATCTCCTCAGCGCGAGCTGCAAGCGAGGCGGCGAGGTGTGCTGAAGATTGGGCTTACCCCTCTCCGCTCCTCGCCCCGCGCCATGGTGGTTTGCTGGCGGCAGGACAGCCTCCCGAGGGCAGCAATCCCAGTCCGGTCCGCTGCGCCTTTGATTTCCTGACTCATGCCACTGCCAAAATGACATTTTTTGGAATGGAATATTTGCTTTATCAGCTGGGGGGGGAGGGGGTTGTTTGTCTCATCCGTGCTTGGAGTCTCTCTGCAACCTGTGCTGAAGATGTGTAACAACACAGCATGTTTATTTTGCACTGATTTGTTGCTGGTCTTGAAAAGAAAGACACTTGCCGCCCGCTTTTGGGAAAGAACCAAGGAAAAAAAAAATGACCCAAGGCCTTCCAAATAATAGAGGCTAAATATTGTAGGATTCAGTAAGGAGCTGTTAGCATTATGACAGGGCTGTGGTGTCACTTGAGAAGAGCTCTGTGCTTGGGCACCAACTGCATCTCGCTCCTCTCTCTCAAATAATTTCTCCATCGCTCGCCACCGAGTGTTCTCCTGAGCTGATACTGTGATAAGCAGAAATGACTGCACCGATGCCAGAGCACTGGTTTTCCAGCAGTTTGCCTGAAGGTCCCAAAATCAAGCCTTGGAGACTTGCCTTCTGCCCTCTTTTCCCCCAGAGGATGCAGAAGCAGTCACCACCCAAAGGTGCAGAGAAGTCGAGCACTTTTCACGGCTGAAAATAACCCTAACCATGAATTGCCTATGGTATGGCTGTTGGTATGAGTATTTTTGTGTTTCACAAATGGCCGTGGTGACGTCAAAAAAAGCTATGCTAGTCTGTGCATTGCCACACCTGGCATGTGCTCCCTGGCTCCCCAGGTTTGATTTGGTCTCCCTGAAGTGTCCTCTGCTACACCTGAACGCAGGATCCAGTTCTACCAGGATTTTCTGAATGAAGGAAAAGGGGAAACTATCTAGTCATTGGGCAATATTTCACAAATGAGACCTCAAGTCTGGCCAGAAAGCCCTTATTTAATCACTTGTGTTTATTTTAAGAGTGTGAGAGGATATGACAGCCTGGCTTTGTTTTAATATTAGGCTTACACTATTTAAATGTTGTTTTCTGTGGTTTGGGGTTTTTTTCCTTATATATTCCCACCACCTGTAAAAAAATACTCTTTAACACCTTTTGGCTTTATATATTTGTCTAAGATGAAGATGATGGTATATGCCAGTTTTGTTTGGTTTAGGTATCTGAACTTGGAAGAATGATATCTAATAATATATAGTACATATCTGAGAAGGCTTAAAGAGAAGAAAAAGAAGGAGCTGTCTTCCTTAGGAGCTGAAGTATGAAACTCCTCCACTGTCACAATGTCGGCCTTTTTACCAAAGAAGGAGGGTAAGAAAGATTATGGGCTCTATTTGAACAGAAACGTTCAAAAAGATAACATACTCCTTAAGCTAGGAGTTAAATGATTTTCCCATCACGCACACACACACAAAAAGAATCCTGAAAAGTATTCTCTTTCCAAGGGAGCACAAAAATTTATAGTTCCTTGGATCTAAGATAGGGTCTGGTTTGGGCCAGCCAACTTATTTCGGTCTGATAATTGTGAAATCTTTCTGTATCTTGTTCCTTCTCTTTTTCAAGCTTTTAGCTTAAAGATATTAAAATATATAATTAAAATGAAACAAAAATTAAAATATTGAGGAAGCCTACTCTAAAAAGTTTTCTCACTTGCTAGTGTCCCATTTTTATGGTCAATTTGAGAGATACATCCCAACTCTCTCTTACTTTGGTCTTGATTAACCTCTCTTTTTTCACCAAAGAAACTTTTTTACAAAGTTCTCCCACAGGTTTGAGATTTTTTTCCAGCCAAGGTAAGCGTGTAAACATGTTACAGGACATATGAATGTGTGCAACCATGCCAGCCTTGTAACTGTTGCAATTACATACTGAGTAGGATCTGTACTAACATTACTGTTCTACCCAGACTCCATCTTTTCAGTAGTTTCAATTTTTTTAACCTTTATGTGACTGCTTTTACGATTTTTTTCTTTCTGGTGAGTGTGTAAACTACATTATCATTTTGAGACTAATCCTGAAAATCCCTTGTTGAGAGGTCTTTTTTCAATAGCTGAATTACTGAAGGATAGTAAAACATGGGAATTATGCTAACCACAAAGCTTTTAAACAAAAAGTGTTTCAAAATTTTCAAAACTGAAATGGGATATTTAGGATGAGGTGTTCAAAAGTCAGAGGGATGTAAACACTTTTGAAGCCGGACTTAGAAAACCCTCTCATTTAGGTCACAGCATCCTCTAGTCTGGCTTTGCTGGAGGTAGAGTCAGAGCTGAATTTGCTGGAAAACGTCACTCACCATTGACAAGTTTCAGGTCAGGAGCTTGAGCAGGGCCCGATTTGATTTATTGCTTCTTAAATTGATGCATCTTACCTTGCAGTCATCCGCGGTTGAAGGGAAAGCTCAGTTCCCTCCTCTTTAAGCTGGAGACGATGGGAGCAGGCAAACACTTCACTGCTCTGAAGTGCCAGCAGAAAGGCTTTCGGGACCGTGGCCAACACCCTCTACAAGTACTTTTTGGATCTGTCTCAGCTTGAGTAGAGACATTTGAACAGGCATCAGACTGTGAGGGAGTGTAGCTAACTACAAAGCTGAAGTGGAGAAAGAAGCGCAAGTGAACCCATCTAGGGAAAAGAGGCGTGTCTTGAATGCAAAAGGTTTTAAACAGAAAACTGAGGGTACTGTTTTCAAAGGAAAGCAAATGCAGGTCCTTGGAAAAGCATCCATTTGGCTGGTTTTTTAAAAAAAAAATTGATTTCTGTTTGTTCTCTTTGCTGGTGGGTAGTTAGGGATGGGGAGAAAATTTCAGGAATAGCTGAAAACAAAAAAGTGCTGGTACTTTCACTAAATGTATTTTACATATACATGAGTTGCTCCTACAGAGTCAAAAACTACAAAAATGGTTCAAATACTAGTAGAGGGCATTTGACTTATTAAATCTTAATTTCCACTTCAGGAAACCATCACCGAAGGGGTGTATGACCTCTTATTATCTGCTTGTAAAAATGTGTTGAATGACAATGAATACTCCCCCTCATTTTAAAAAGTAATATGATTTGAAAAATATGCACTGATTAAAAATAAACATTTTCTGTACATACATTATCATTTTAATATTAAGTTTGCAAATACAGTCAAATCATACAGTAGCACTATCAGGGAGTGTTTATGGCTCATTGCTTCCTACTTCAGATCTTTGGGACTGAACATTAGTATTTACAGATACCTCTAAAATGGGAATACCTATAGATGAGCTAATTGGAGCATTACATGCACTCAGGAGTTTCTGGTTTACAAACCTGAAGACTAGAGAAGCTGAGTATTAGTAAAGTCCTTGGGAACAAGGAAATCTGGTGTTCTGACCTGATGCCTGTGTCCTTTTGCTATTATTTTTCCTTTTGTAAAAATAATTTGATAATTTTATTGGATATTACTGGGTTTATTTCTATTTCATGGAAACTTTTCAGCACAGGATATATGGACTGTTGCAAAGGATTTGAAGATGAAGAGTGCTAGGCGTAAAATTAGTCAAAATTAGCGTGGGTGAAAAAAATCCAGGATATTCAACTTCTGCAAAAAGACCTTCAACCAGAAGAAAAGAATCTTGTTCAGAGGCTTATACCAAGAATAAAATGTATTATTAATGCTTAGGAGTGGCTCTGTTTGACTAAGAAAATGTCATTAGAACCAAGTATTTATGACTAAACACACTTGAATAGAAAACATGCAGAGAAAACTCGTGGTAGTTCATTTGTCAAAAGCTGGCTGAACTGTAGCCCCGTAATAATTATGTACTGGATATCACAGGCAGAGAAGCTGGTGACCGCAAACTGACTTCCTCATTCCTTCTCCTTCCTCCAGGAGTGGTTTGCATTAGGTAGTCAGCTAAAACTTCCAAAGCACATATTTTCTTACCATGCTGCTGCGACCCATCTGCAGGTATTTCTTGCTTAGATTCCCACTAAGTGGTGGGGTTTTTTTCCCTTTTGTCCATGAAATGAAAAGTTGATGAATGCATTGACTTAGTTAAATGCTTCCCAAGTCCCCCTGCTTGCGTGCACACACAGACACACAATTAACCAGAGAGGAAGACAACCTATGCACTGAAAAAAACCACAACTGGTCAATGCTGAACATAATCCAACAACTCTCTGGTTCCTTGTCCTGAACAACAGATATTCTGTATCACCTAATATTAACAAACAAAAGACTTTTTCCCACGCCATTATATATTTACATTAGCCTACTGTTCAAGCTTGGCATGTTGGCTTCCTAAGACTATTTGATCCCAGATGCAGCTCTGTGCCAGAATTGCTGGAACAAAATGCAGTGGGTGGACAAACCTGTCCTGCTGCATTGCTTCTAGCCTTTTAAAAACAGAAAGCATTTATCTGACTCATTACTGTAAATGTACTAACAGAGCATACTGGTGATGATTTTCTGACTGAAAGTGCCTGCATCTGCTCAAAAGGTTAACAGGGGTGCAAAGTGAGTGCGTATCATGACACATTTGTTGATACCAGCCACGGGCAAATATTAAGTGGCTTATCTTTTAAAGAGAGAGATAAGGAAGAAGGGTTGTGAGGTGCTTGCCAATAAACGTATATTCATCACAACTGACGCTCCTGCGCATTGCAGTAACCATGGCGGGTAGGGCTGGTAATCGGAGCCCCGGACCGAAAACCAGGACACCTGAGTTGTAGCCCTAACTCTTGACTTTTGCTGGGGGCTTTGGCAAGTGATTTAGAGCTAAATTAGGCTGCCTTCTATGAGTAGATGAAGGGGAGGGAGGTTTCACATATCTCCACTTTCTCCAACTGCAAAATCACAGCTTTTTTGCTTTTCTTTGAGACCTACAAATGAAAGAAAGAAGTGTTATCTGGTGTTGTTATGGTGCTGATGACACAGTACTTCTGGAAGGAAATGTGGAAAATTTGCATACCTGTATTTCAGTAAGAAGCCACAAAACCCACTACCCTTGAAAAGGGAAAAACTGAGGAAGGATCTTAGAGAAATTGCTCTCAATATCTGCACTGTGTATTTTTCAAATATGCACACACATATATTTATGTATTTTTAATATATTTACATATATTTGTATGTGTGTGTATGGAAATACATGTATGATGCGTGTGCATATTGGGCTTTTTATTTGGGATATACAATGCAATTTGAGGAATGCCTTTTTTCCTCTCTCTGGGTAGGTTAATGCTTTTTAAGTAGCTATATATATATTTCTTTGTCTTTAAAAGATATAATACTTACCTCGGGAAAGTGTTGAGACAAGTAACCATATTCTGTGTGATGGCTAGCGTTACTGAGAATACATGTTAAATTTCACTGCCTTTTTAACAAGCCTAACCTGTAGGCTGAACTGGGCTTCAGTGGCAGGGTGTGATCCGTGCAGGTAATTGGGATGCAGCTGCTGCGAGAGCCTTTTGGTGTAGCCCGATGTGCTCAAGGATAGCAGCATGGATGTGCTGTGATGAAATAACCAGGAGAGCATTGCAATGCACATCCGTTAGGAACCTTCACAACCAATATCATAATACTATTAAATGGTCACCCCTTGGATTGAAGTTCTTTGCACAGCACATATCTTAAGAGGAAGTCAAAATCATAAATAAGCTGCTTTGTAGGAAACTGCTTCATCTAATCACTGAATAATAGTCCGGCTTTTACAATTCTCTTTGAAATAATTTTTGTGGGGAAATAGTTCATGCATAAAATCAGGAGTCAGAGATTGGTTGGAAGAGACAAGAGCAGGGTGGCGGTAAAAAGGAAAAGCGAAGCCAATTTTCCTGACATAATAGAGTATCTATTCCACAATACGTAAAATAATAAAGCTTGCAGCTAAAAAAGAACTAAGGAAGATATAATTAGTACCCAAGAGCAGCTGAGGCAAACAGTAGAGGGGAAATGGAAGTTCATTCACACAACACACTTTTTGGTGCTTAATTTCAGTGGATAAATTATCCAGCATGTCTCCCTGGGTTTTTTCTCTGGTTGAGGAGGAGGAGAGGGTCTGTCAGAGCTGAACTAATGCGTCCCGGAGAGCAAGTTTGCTCTCCCTATTGTAGCAGGAGTCCAGAGAGTCTGTCAGCTCACTTAGCCAGTCTTTTAGTCTTTTAAGTTGAGGGGTGTGAATAGTCTTCGAAATGCCTTTGGGTTTCCCTTTACCCAAAGATTGAGGGAATGCTCCTTTTCATTCTCAGCCACAGGAATTAAACAATAAGATCAAAATCTTGTAATCTCTTTGGGAATTCCTTTTAGTTGTATGGGATCTAAAATGCTGGTTTTCCCCTAAATTACTGGGCAAATGAAGGCAGAGGCTAATCATACAGCTGGCTTTCAATGCAAACATTTCCAATGTCTGGTGCAGTGCCATTTGTTTGGGATTGCCTATGAAACAAATATCTTAATCATTTTTAATACCTACAAACAAGTTTAAATGTTATTAAGCTGGTTCCTTATTCATCTTAAGGTCTGTTTACAGTGAGAGTAAGAGGACCTGGAATCAAAGTAAACTTTATTATTCCCATTTTTTTTGTCTTTCATAGTACCAACTTATGAAAAGGACCAGGCTATAAAACAGAATCTCATTAGGGTCTCCAAACAGGTAATATTGCTGTCAGTAAAAGCAGTAAAAACAGGTGTATTGCTTTCAGTAAAAACAGCCCAACTAAAGATTTTGAATTTACAGCAGTATTATTCCCTCTGCCTCAGCGCTCTGTGGAACACATTACAAAGAACAACCATGTATTATGTGAAAACTGCCAACTTTATTCTTCACCAGACAAATCTTTTAAAGCATATGTATCTGTACTGCAGGAATGTGTAAGGGAAAAAAAAACCTAGATCTTCATTTAAAAAATGAGATGCAAATTTAAAATTTCAAACTGCTTGTCCCCTCTCAGAAAATGATCCCCTACAATTGCCTAAGAGCAGCTAAAACACCAGAAGGAAAACACTTGCCAGCTTTTAGGCATGCTTGTTCTCCAGGGGAACAGTCTGGATGTGCAGAGATACAGACGGGGACTTTGGATTCGAGGGGAAAAAAGTTTGTGGGTGAAGTTCAGCCTACAATGCGGTTTGTTTTGCGTGCAGGAGGTTTTTTACAATATCAGTGTCACAAACTGAAATTGCTTACAACTTCCCCTGCCTTTCCAACTTTGACTTTTTTTTTCCCTTAGACATAGTTTTACTTGTGTATATCCCACATCTCGTTGTGGCAGTTCACTCGGAGAGAAGAATGTTGGGTCTTTACTATACCACTTACTGTACCGCCTGCGCTGTGGGAACTGTCATTGCAACAAAAGGTCTGAAGGATTGGAAAGGAAACGTGCAGTCATTCTGTCCAGTTTTGAAAATTGCTATGAATGCAAATTATCTCTAGCTCTATAGAAAGCGTTTTCTGTTGAACGCCAGTTGTGCCTTCAATAGTGAAAGGCATATCGAGTTATTCGTATGGGAAAGCTGGTATAAGGGAAGGTCTTGATTTGTTACCTTTGGTATCACTTCTGAGTTTTAACATTAAACTAAGAAAGAAATCCATGGAAATCTCTCTGAAACTTGAAGTGACCTACTCACAACATGCTTTAGATTTGTTTAAAGATTTGCAAACCTTTTGATAAGTTTCATCTACTTCCCAGATGTCATCGTAGAAATGAATGCAGTATTACCATTTGCTATAAAAACTTCCTGCAGCTCTATTAACAAGTTTCCCATGATGTAATTAGAAAGAAGGTGCAGTGTTTTCTTTGGCATCTGTGAGTAAAATGCTGTGCATACTTATGCTGCTATAAACCCAGGGCAACTCAGTTCATTTTAATGAAGTTATTTTGGACTTAGTTCATGTGGAATTTGGCTATACCTTTATCTAATGCTGGATATCTTCCCCAAGGGGCAAATACAACAAAGGTTGTGCATTTTCTTTAGATTTCATATAGGAAGACACTATTCTCAGTATCAAGAAGGTTGCTACTATTCTGACCAAGGTAAATTCTGTAAGATGTTTTAGGTCCAGATTCAGGTAGGGTTTTCAGATGTGTCTATAACTTGCTTGAGTAAGCTGGAACATGTGTAAGTGCTGAAGTCAGGGCCTTCAAGCTTCTCCTCTACGCCTCTTATTCCTCTCTGTTCACTAATCTGTTACGTGAGGTTCATGGTCAAGAACCATTTTGGAGTTGGATGCCACATTTCTATCACGAAATATTTATCTCCTCCTCGTTTGAGCCAACTGAAATCTCTGGCAGTAACAAGGTTGGTGCTTGTGCCAGTTCTCTGTACCACTGGTGTAGGTAGTTGTCTTTGGACTGTGATACCAAACACAGGCACGTTCATTACTGTTTCTCACAAAACACAAAAACTGCTTTGGACTTGGAATCTGCCTATCATTTCTCATCCAGAGAAGCCTGTACACAAACGGCCTTTGCATAAGGCGTTGTTGCCTTCTTTCTTTTCTCTAAATGAATAACAAACAAAAAGAAAGGGAACTAGAAGGGGAAAAAATTAAGTTTTAATGGAAGCACATTTCATCTTTTGTTTTCTGCTTGCCATAAAACATTAATGTAGTAAACAAATTGATCTTTGCTCTTAAATTCTTTAATAACATACAGTATTTTTAGTTTTGTCATGGCTAAGGTATGGTTAAACCACGTTGTGTTGCTGGTCGCATTCAAACCTCTATTGTCACAGTTCTTTGACATCAAACTACATTTTTTAAAATAAAAGTTGTGTGTAACCAACTTCTGTTCACAGACACCTTCATTAAAAGGTCACCATTTGGGGGGGGTGGGGGGGAGGGGGGGGTCAGTACATTAGTGGTAATGGTGTTTTCTGACCAAAACTGCTTTTCCTTGGGACATAGTTCAAAGTCCATGCATTCCCGTGGTCAGACCCTGATTTGTGCCATACAGTACATTTCTGAATGCTGCACCCCCACATGAGCAAAACTTTTATAGGATGCTCTGAAACATTATATTCTAGACAGCTAATCCAATCGTAGGACTGTTACCATGGTGTTAAAATAGCTGACAGAGCTATTTGAAATAGGGGTATGTAAAAAAAAGAGAGAAAGTGTCACTTTGGTCCACTTTTCAGAGTGGTTGGTGTTATAATATATAACCTTTTTTTTCTTTTTTAACGCAGTGTAGTTCACAATAATTTAAAATACTCTATAGACATTTAAATGATATACAATAATATAACTTAATTGGATTCCTCAATTGTACTTAAGAAATACTATTCTAATATATTTACAGTATCTAGTACCATAAGACTGTGCATTACTGTGTTTGGGAGCTTTATTTGCTTCCTGTCAAGAATGTCGTGAAAGTACAGTATATCACTATTATTCAACATCAATACCCATGAATCAAAGGGACTTTAAGTTATGTGGAGTGACTCTAGCATTTTGGGGGGCCCCTGTTGACTTCTCTGGAGTTGCACTCATTCGCACCAAGGCTGGTATTTAGAAACCAACAGCAACAATGAAAAAAATGAGCTCATCAATTTTGGATTGCTCCATGGGAGACTCATCAAAGGGGTCTCATTTTCAGAGGGTAAGTGCTTGGGGTCAGAAAGACAGGTCCTCATGAATGTTCAAATTAAGGTCCCCAAGTGATTAGTTACTTTTGATCATACAGGCCCGTAAATTATGGAGGTAATCTGGCTCATTCACATATCCAGCATGGGAGCTGGGGGAGCAGTAGCTCCACCAGCCCTTTGCCCCAAGAGCACCATGTGGTGTGGCAAGTGCTCCCATGTCAGACGGGGAAGGCTCATGGCTGGGCAGCCCCTCAACAAAAGTAGTAAAGTGAAACAAAAGCTAGAAATGCAGATATGTAGACATTAGGAAATTTTTAATCCAAGTTTTCGGAAAATCAGGTAGGGACCCTGTGTGATTAAATGTGCTGTGTTGTAAGTGGGCGTATCTGGCTCTTAGTGTTAAAAACACTAGATTTTACAGTAGTAAAATATCTGAGGATTTTTTTTAAATCTCTCGTAGGGAAAAGGTGTGTGAATTAGAATTGAGTTCTGGTGTAAGAAGTCAGCTTCTTTCTTAACATTCACGTATTTACCAGGGGGTATGCTATTGCCAACCTTAGAATAATGACAACGCAGACTAACCCAAATTATAGCTTTCTTATGCTTGTGAAGCCACCACAGCTCACAGGTTACAGCAACCTAGAGCTCAGCTACCATATTTTTATTAACTTCTCAGTTCATACTGGGCATAAGTTATTTAAAACTATCGGTAATATTAACTTTCAACAGTTAAAGGCAAAATGCAATGCTTGGAAGATCCTGCCAATGCCTTTGATGGCCAAGCAAAACCTTTGATATTTGTCGAAGCATGTCTTTGTATCCTAAAACTCCCTAGAAGGAGCTGAGAGCAGGTGCTCCACACCTCAAGCCTGAGTCTAAAAAGAGTCATTCTTATTCAGGAGGCAAGCGGGAAAAGTCTTTATCAAGCATTTGTAACCACAGTTTCACATGATTTTTTTGCTCAGTTCTGGTAATTGCTTAAGGCCTACAGTAATTGAACTCTCTAATAGTGGAGTGACAACAGATCAGTAGCATTGAAGAACTTAGGGAGAACCAAATACAAAAATCATAAAGTCAGAGTTCCAATAAGTTTACATTTAGTACAGAATTAAGACATAGCTACCCGTTAGTGCTTAGAATTTTTTTTGATACTATTAAAAACATAAATAATTATTTTTAATGTTCATTCAAAGAGTTCCAGTGTCACTGGCAGCTGATGTAATTTTGTGAACTTTTTTTTTGCAAACTGATAGTGGAGTATTTCCACCATAGATTTTTGTCTCCCTAACAGTTGTTTTCTCTCTACCTGCTTTCTTAGAAATTTAGGTTTTTGCAGCAAGACTGCTGTGTTCTAGTCAGTGAGGATTTCGTTTCCTTAAAAAAAAAAGTGTTTATTTGTACAGGGCTCGGTGGTTTTGTTGTTGTAAAATAGGAGAAAGCGTCTTTTTCTTTTAAATTCCATGGGAGCTGCAATGCAGTCAGCTTCTCTGATATGTATAACTTAAAACATTTACTAGGAGAACTCTACAACACCCAGGTTGTAGTTAAAAACAAAAAAAAAAAAAAAAAGAGAGGGAGAAAGTTTCATGTGGTTGTCAACATCAACTTAATCCTGTTGCCCTTGTTTCCAAAGCAGTTACAACAGCCAGCCAGCCAAAATGCACCATCCTTAGAAATGTGAGTAGTGGGGAGGGAGTGGTTGTTGTGGTGTTGGTTGGTTGTTTTTTTTTTCCCAAAGAAGATTAGATGTGCAAAATGATGCTGTCATCGTTTGTTGTACTCCACTTTCTTCACTCATGGTGATTTGTTCTGTTCGTTTGTATATGATGCCATTATTTGCAGGTGAACACCTCTGTCCGCTCGCTACACGTGTTGCACTTCACAAAGCAGCACCAGTGGAATTTGCAATTACATTGCCACACCTTGGTGTACTGGTGTGTGTTGTACCCTCTTCCACAGCACATCATGTCACACCCATCCGCATTGGGAGAGGTACGGTTGCAGAGTCGTCCCTGGGTACCAACGCTCCCTGTGGAAGCATCTTCCTCACAGTAGTTGGGTGACTTTTCAATGTACACTAAATCCGTTTCCATTGGTTTCTGGTAACTCTTAATCTGCTTGATCTTCAAGAAGGTTGGCTGTCGTAGTCTACTGGCTCGTACCACCTCCACTTGCACTGCAGCATTGTATTTCTCTTTCAAAATATATCCAATCTCTCTGAATTTAGGAAGCGTGGTCCAGCAGGTCTTAGTTGTACAGGAACCTGAAACTCCGTGACACTTGCACTCCAATTTCATTCTCTCTTCGAGAACCTATATGTACAGATATTTGCATATCATTACTGCAGGAAAACGGTATTGAAAGCTTGCCTAAATCTCAGTCTGTTTAGTTCATACGAATATTCATTACTGCTGATTGAAATTTTTCAGATGCATGCTTATAAATCTTCTCACCTCCCAGCAGAATGCTTATAACACATTTTGGTTTACATGGTGCCTGGTTGGAAATGCAGTGTTTTATCATTTTATTAGAAAATGTTTGCATTCTGTCTCCAAATATCGGAGGATATTTACTTAAATTTCAGAAGACATGTCTTTAGAGCCAAAGTAATTCATGGGACTCCAGTGACTTAAAAATTTTTTCAAACCATTTTCATTTTGGAAACAGAAAAAAATAATGTCTTTTTAAAGTGTTGTAAGATTCAGAATAGTTAGTCTTAACTGCTTTAAGTAATGTTCAAAGAATGTTTAAAAAATTTTGACCAGCTTTAATATCACAGAACAATATATACTGTGAAGCTGAATAGCATTCATGTTCACTGCATAATTAGAAGTTTTTGCCTATACTGGCAGTGGTAACACCAGCATACCTATTAACTATTCAGCCCACAGAACATACCATCCCCTTTAAAAGCAGCACTCCTTGCAGTATCTAGCCCAACTATCACGAAAATGATCAACCAAATACATTTTTTGCACTAGAGCAACAATTGTGCCACGTTAGAGGAAATAAAATCCACTGAAGGGTCCTGCTCAGCTGTAAGCCAGAGAGAGAGAGAGAGAGATGGGAGCCCTATTGCTAGAGGAGGTTAATCTAGAGGAGGTTAATCCAGCATCAGATGGTCCCTAGAAGGGGCTCAAACTGGTGGGCTCTGGGGCTTACGCTCCGCTCCCGACCTCCTGCCTCTGCTGCAGCTGAGCCGTGCCACGGCTGGCACATCCCTCCTTCCCCGGGCACGGGTGTACGCCTGGGGGAAGGCAAGCAGATGCCCTCCCGCTCCGTGTGCGTGGCGGAGGGGAAACCAGCCTCACCGAAGCGCCGCTCTGTTTTTCTGCCCTCGCGCTACCACTTAAGCCTGACCACAATTACACCCACAGTCATCATTAGCTTATGAAAATCAAGGACTAAGAACAAAGCAAACTGATCTTTCCCCTTCGCAATGGGATGCTAACAAAGAAATATGAGCTACCGAGCTTGTCTTAAAGCATTACTGATGCTGCAGCCCATCTCCTGTAGTGGTTTCGTTGCAGATCCCAGAACATGACTGAAATGGGCAAAGGATAAAAGGGCCGAAATCTGAGTACAATGGCATAATGAAGTAGAAGGGAAGTAAAATATGCTTACTGCTTAAGAAACTGGCCTTAAAATAAAAGCTGTACAGATCTGGTTATCCCTGCAAATAGAGGGCACCCTCCTGAGTTGTTTGAGTTTCACTTAAATTGTATGTTTTGGGGTTTTTTTTCCCAAATTTCTGGGGTTTCAATATTCAAGAGAATATTTGGGTTTGATTCTCCCTTGCCAACATACAGCAGCAAGTACAAGATAGCTGAGCATCCTATCCAAAAATACCTTAGACCTTCTGGAACCAGAGGCTTTTCCCAGGTCAAGGTCAAGTTAGCCTATCAGAGGCAGAAAAGGTGATTTCCAGGAAGGTTTACTGGGTTATGGAAGAAGTTTCTGTAGCTGCAACTACTCTGAAAAATAAAATCAGCGAGGCTGTGATGAGCTGCTTTTTGTGGACACTGGACAGGTCACTGACAAACTGTATCACCTTCCTGTCTTCTCTACAGAAAAAAGAGAAAACTTGCCACCTTCTGCTGCAGCGGCAGCATTTCAGTGGCAGTGAGTAGAGGAATGCCTTATGAAATACTCCAGAGCCTTTCCGGGGTCTCTAGGGTCTCCTCTGTCTCTGCTTTGTGCCTGTGCAGAAGGACATGATTTTTCAAAGACCCCTCCCAAACAAGATTCCAATCCTGTTCCACAGGAACCACAATAATCTGTTGGTATTTTGATGTGCATGTAGATATGTATAAAAGTGCTTATAAGTTTTGCTTGATATTGCTGAAATATGCTTTTTTAAAACTAGCCTGTTTCTACTGCTTTCTCAACCACTGGTCAACATGCAGTTGCAACCACAAGAACTGCAGCAAAATCCATGACAAAAGGTGGTTGGAGGCAACCTTCTCTACACCTTCACCATAGAGCACTAAGATCTAAGGACTTCCAGGATGGCATTAGCAATGGGATGGATCTGCCACACCTGATTCATGCTCCTCTTCCCCCTGAGTAGTAAATCTTGATGAAGAGTACCTGTTTTGTCATGTTCTGCATGTGTTTCTGTTGTCTGGTTTTTTTGGTTGAAAAGGCCAAGTCAGTAACCTGCCCAGAGAGTGGGAGGAGGTGAAGCTTGTCAGGCTCCTTACTCTTCTGTGGGCTCAACACTTTGGACACTGCTCCAAGGAGCCTCCGTCTCTGTCATTGATATGCTTCCCTGTTCTAACAGAAAGTGTCATTGTTCCTAAAAGACGAAGATATCACCCATTCTGGTGTCCTAGGTGATATCTTTGTTTATGTATATTTATATATGTATGTGTGTGTATATATGTGTTTACCTGTGTGTGTGTATTTGACTGAGATGCTGCCATGTCTGTACACCCTCACTGCCTGGCACCCTCTGTAGTATGATCTCCAGCAACTTTATTCTAAGTCTTGATTTCTTTTGTTGTTGTTGTCTTGCTGAAGGTCCAGTTTCATGAGACATTTTGCTGTACAGAAATCTGATTTCACTGCTGTATTTTTTCAAAGGTTGCCACTGTTTGTGATGGTGGAAGAACTTGCGAATGCAAGTCATGCAGGCTCAAAAAAGCAGAAGTTTCAGAAAGTATTAATTCATGATCCTGAAGCCAATCTTGCAGGTTTTTTTATTTTTTTGGAGTCTTCTCTCATGAATGTGGAATGCTTGGGGTTACAACACTGAGCACAGGCCCAATCATCAGGTAGTTAAATTCCTGAATGCTATAATTTGTGTGCCCACAGTCAGCTGTGGGTATAAAATTGTGCCCAAAAACTTGGAGGTCAGGGAATACAAGGTCCAAACTAAGCAGATTCTAAGCAACATTTTTTTTCCCTCTTTCCACCCAGATGCTGCAGAGCGTTCCTCTTTGCTGACAAGCCAGCACGCTCTCGCTTTCCCAGAGGTATGTCTGTCTGTGTGGTATCTCGAGCAGCTTCCCACTTGCCAGCAAGGTGCCACTGGACCTGGCAAAGGTGGCAGGATTTGACCCTGTTCGCTCAATGCTGTGAATGAAGAGCGACTAACGTTTTTCTTCCTAAATGTCCCTCCAGCTCAGTTTTCCTCAGCAAAATTCCCATCAAAGCTTTGACCCTGAGCCTTAAAGGTACTTATTTACTCAAATCTAATACACTATGCCAAGCTAGGTGCCTGATTAAAGATTGAAAATCATTAGCTTGTACGACCCACTCTCTCAGCAGTTTCATTTGTCATGTCAGTACCTCATATCTAATCTTGAATGGTTTACAGCAAGATCTACATCCCAGAGCAAATTCCCATCGTTGGACTGTGCTGCCTCAGACTAATCGTAGGAACATTCCTTAGGTCCCTTTTCCACATACAGGCCCACTCCCACCCCAATATGATCTTGCCAAGTAAAATTTTCTAACTACTGTTACTTTGTTAAATGAATTGTGAAATAAAATGTTAAAGCTTTCTTATCCCACATATTTTTATACCTATATAAATCATACACTGAAAATGCAATTTGAGGGTTGTCCGCTGCCAGTTAAGTAGAAAAAGATTTGCAAAGACTGAAATAAAACAAAATGATACGCATGAAAAGAAATTCATTTTTTCAAGTTCCATATCTAGACCCAACTGCATAACATCAGATATAGTTTCTGTACATATTAAAAATCCTATCTGGATAAAATATGTAAAAACAATAGTAACATTTTGTGTGTTTATTTTGGCTTGCCTTTTCTGGTTTGTGTTTTCCTTAGTGGAAATGCACAGTTTTGGACCAGATGTTGAATGTAACAAAATCCATATTACTTTTTGACTGCAGTATCAAAAAGAAATAGAAGACTTTAGGAGCTTTCCCCCATCAAATATGCAAGTGATCAACGTTTGTTTTGGGTGGTAACAGTACCAAAAGAGATGGATCCTGGTCGCAAGATGTCACCACCCCTTTGATACTTGCGCGGCTGCAGCTGCGAGAGCCGATGGCTTGCCGATGGTGTGTGGGCACTGGCTAACCCTAGTCTCAGTGCAGCCCGGGGTCCACCACTGCTGACAGAATGCTGATCTCATGGACCCATCTGGGAAACAAAGTTAGGTTTGTTTGGGTTTGGTTTATTAACTCGGATAGCCAGGAGTGTAACTAGCATTAGTAGGGTGTAATGCTACTCCTCTAATACAAATATCCTGAAAATATTCTTCATTAAAAGCAGATCACAAAGCCCCAAATTGAGCAGTTTATGCCAAGTCTCCTCAGGTTGTGCCCAGCCCTGCAAAGAGAAGACATGGAGCCAGCAGGAGAGGAATACAGATGCTTCAGCTGCGTACTTTTCTTTCTGCTCCTCTGTGAGGCTGTTCCATTGAGCATCAAAACAGTATTTATACTCTGTGGGATGGGAGACGAGGAACTGAATTACCATGCTTACTCCTTCTCTTGTCACATCCCTATTTTTCTTATTGTTTGTTTCGATGGGAGCAGGGAGCCTCTGCTTTGCAGAGGGTCAATATCCAGCCACAGCGTGAGATGGTTTTTCCCTGGCACTGGCCAGAGCTTAGCAGGGCTAGGGACCCTCTGAGGTGCCAAGAGGCATCAATTCACCTCCTCCTGCCCTTCACCTGCCTCCCTAGGTAAGGCACCCTCTCCCATAGTATGCCACAGAATGCATTAAAAAAACCTTAAGGCTCACTGCTCTCTTCACCCTAGTTCTCCTCTTGGCTAGCAGGAAAATAAGCCTGGGATTTTAGGACCTGCTGCCCATCAGATGAAAGTCCCTACTATTATGAGGCTTAGCTATAGAGCCTAACCCATCTGTGCCTCTTCCGTTCCTTCTAGAAGAAGAAAAAATAGCTGCTAACTTTGAGCAATAAACTGCTGCAATTGGTTACAACTTTCTGTATTTTATTTTTACAGTGAAATGTTGCAAAAAGCAAAGATCTTGAGAAGCACACTTCAATTCACCCCCAAACCAAGTGTGATTGCAGTATTTCACTCTCTTTTCTATGGAATTTGCTGTAAAGCTTGAAGGTAAAAATTTAAATATCATCTTAAAGGTTTAAAAATATTTCATCACTGTTTTTATTCTGCCAGGCAGTATAGAGATGTCACGTTTGAGGTGGTGCTGTAATATTTTACTAGATAGATGATATCTTTCTTGCATACATTGCATGGTATACATAGGCATGAGCACTTCTAGAATAAAACCATTTAGCAAGTCCTAAAATATTTGGCTATTCCCCCCCTCTAATTTTAAAGCAAAATGTTCAAAAAGTAGGATAGTACCAGATGTAGCTTCTGGCAGTCAATGTTAAGGGTGTGTTTCTGGAAGAAAAAAATAGGCTAGTAAATCCAGCCCAACTGGAAGCAGGAGAACTATCCTCATGAGATTTTGAGCCAAAGCTTGCATATTCAGGACATATGGATAAGCATTAGTTATCCATCTAACCCACCCAAGCTGTAACACCAAACTTTTTGAAATTGGATTTGTATCTGTCTGCAAATCAATTTAAGTGGGAAAGTGGAAAGTATGCCATGAAGCACAACTATCAAAAGCTTTTCTTTCTATGAGTGTTCTCACAAGGGATGTGCAGTGAAATAGTTTGTGTCTCTTAGAGAAAGAAACTTTCAGCAAATGATGGACTGAGGGCTGTAAAACCTGGAGTGTCATATTCTTTAAATCCCTGAAATGACTTAGGAAACAAAGTCACATTCTTAAGAATATTTTAGGCTTATAACAGCATAAAATTAGTTGGCTTTCACTTTTGAACCTGGGATTCAGCCTCCACTGTGACTTCAGAGCATTTCATCCAGCGTCTTTTTCTGGGCATTGCTTCTAATCTTTTTGTGTTAGGTGACAGTGAGGGCAGTCTGCAACGTATGAGGGTGAGCTGTGCATCTTGCAGAAGTGAACTTACTGATTTTAATGTTTCATGTGAGGTGAAGTGAGCTAACACTTCCTTACATATTTTATTCACAGACAGCACATATAAATATGTATATATTTCCATAATTATGAACACACACTCTCTACATATATATGTGTGTGTAAGTGTGTATGTATATATAAAGAATGGTGACCAACAAATCACCTCATTAGCTGTTCTACAGCCAAAGCATGTCAGCAAAAGCCCCCTTCCCAGTACCACAGTCCTGTGGCGCCAGGAACTGTGAGAACGAGCCATGGCTTAGATGGAAATGTTGTCCCAAGTAATTGAATAATCTCTTCTGAAGAGAGTCTGAAATTTTTTTTTTTTTTTTTTTTTTGTCCCCACACTCTTATTGTTTCAAATGTAAAATAAGATGTTGTCATCTTCCAGGCATTCCAAAAAAACAACAAGAAAAACCCATTGACATTACAAAAGAATAAATATTGGGATGGTACCAGGCTGAGTTGCTGGCAGTCAGTGTGATGGGTGTGTTTCTGGAAGGGAAAGAAATAGGCCAGCTTTTTCTCCACATAACCACAGTCATTGTCTATCGTAAGAGCCTAATTGATTGATAAACTGTTAGAAACAATTCTTTTCTTCTTTTTGGTAAAAGCTGTGATCTGCTACCAATTTGTCAGCTTGTTCTTTTAGCTCCCCCCCTTAAAAACAAACAAACAGAAACCCCCATTTTTATAATTGAGATTCCCCATGAGAGCCGGTCATTGTTATGAAGCTTTCAACAAAAAGTTAAGATTAATGGTGTGCGTTCCCAGATGTTACTCTTTCTAAGTTCATTTATCCCAGAATAAAGATACTTGTTTCTAAAAATACATGGTAGAAAGCTGTCTCATAAAACGGCATCAAAGCTTACTTGGTTTTGTTGGTATTTAATTTTTCATTACTCTATCAAAGTTTTGCCCACAGTTCTCTCTGTAATCATTCAGATTTGCAACAAGCCATTCTTTCAGTAACATTTGCGTTAGACTTACACTAGTCTTGTTTTCAAGCTTGTTTTCATTTACCACACTTGTACTTTCCATCCTGAATCATAGTGGCCATTTAAAAACCGATGGTGAAGTTAGCTACTTCGCCCTTTTACACAGCACGGCGCTGTTCTGCCGCAAAGCATAAATCTTCCATCAGTAGCATCTCATGTCACCAGGAATCACTAAGCATTTATTTCTTCCAAATGGCACCGATGGCAAGTTTATTATTTTGTCACTGGTGCTATTCATTACAAATTTATTAGAAACTTCACAAACGTGCCGTTAGCTGAAACAATTCTTAGAAATGCAATGCAGAGCCATTAGGGGATGCAACACGGGGCAATTAGGGGATTCGTTCTTTCCACAGTCATCAGAAATTCCCTGAAAAGCTTGAATACGTCTTTTTTCCAAGGAGGTACTTTATCAGAGTGTTGTGCTGAACATCTCAGCCCTAGACACAAGTTAAAGAACCCCCAGAACTCTTCCCCCCTCCATCTGTTTGCAAAATTTGTGCAATTATTTCTACAGTGTGCTGTTTTTTTCCTCAAAGAGAAATTCCTCAGGACTCTATTTTTAACAACAGTGAAATACCAGCAGGCCAGCTTTTGCAAACACCCCTATGAGAGCAAAACAGTATAGTCACTGCTATAATTACAAATGCCTCTGACTCCCGGGCATGTATGGGAGAGGTTGAGGATGGGCAAGACTCCTGCCCCAGCACATGAAAAAGGCCATGCTATAGTATAAGAGAGCATCCAAATAATTGCTCTGGGGGCAAAACTGGAGGTCAGACTCCTGGATAATGATCCTAGCAATGATCTTCTGGCCACCTGGTAGAGGCCTAGTGAGGTCCTCAGGGGCCTTCCACTGACTTCAGAGCAAGTTGAAAATAACTGTAGGTGGGGCTGGAAGCTCATCGCATCCCTTTTTCCTCATGTTTCTGTCTTAGGAGGCTCTGGGATTTAAAGAGAACACTAAAATGAAGATAGCAGATTCATTGTCTAAATATTGTTGTTCTTACCTAACTCAAAAACCCAGTTTGGTGTACTGAATAAGAACTGTGAGCCTTACCATTACAGATGTAAATGCGGGTTTTTTTAGATAGTGAAAGTGCTGTGAAGTCTCTGTAGGAAGCTACAAAAGCATATATTTCCTTTACTGTCTTGGCATCCCCACCCTAAGGTTGAAAAGATTATTTGAAAATTTCTGAAGCAACAAACAAGTAAAAAAAATAATCTGAGCTGCCTGTGGACTCCTTCTTACCTTTTATTCCTATTCATAACAAGGGAAAAATAACCTTACTTTGGTCCTTAATAATAGCAATCATGAACCAGAAGCTTGGCTCCAAACTGTTTCCAAATTTTAAGACAATCACATGGAGATCAGCAGGATGGTACTGACAGAGTCTTAGTCAGAGAGGTATGAGCTTTTCCCAGTTGTGTTGTGAGATTTTCAGAAGGGAAAAGAAGGAAAATGGAGGTTGAGTGTTGAGCTTCATCGAGTGTCCAGACGTAAATGCAGTTATTTCTGACTTGAGTGTGAATAAGGACCATGAGGAGTATGTCAGAATGACATCCGCACATAAGCAAAATGTCCTTGTTTCAGATTTTGTGTCAGGCTCACAATCTAATCCAGGTTTACCCAGGACCCCCAAAGCTGCCAAATTTCAGGTGATTGTAGGTCAGATTTCAAGTTTGCCTGGATTCTCAGAAGGGACTTGTGATTTCACGTTGAAATTGCACAAAACTCTGTGGCTGCTTTTGTGAAAGTCCAAGCCAGAAACAAAGAAAACATATCCTAGTTTCCAGAGTTTTGTTCTAACCTTAAGTTTCAGTCAGTCTCGAATTCAGAATGTCTAATTTATACAAATAGCAGATGATCTCAGATGAACCAAAATCACTAAGTATTATATACTGTACAACTTTGCATATTCATTTCATGGGAATGTATGTCATAACACCAACATTATTTCTAAACATCACCCCCAAACCATCTTTTATATGAGCACATTCCTCAGGATTTGATGGATTGTACTTAAAAACAAAAACAAAAAGCTACACCAAATCCTTTCAGTCATGCTTAGCTTTTGAAAGCAATACAATGCATTAATGATTACAATGAATATATATGGGTATAAATAACTACTGAAAAATGCCAACAACAAAAAAAGTGGGTAAATTCCAAAATACTCTTTATAAAAAAGTGTATTTGGGAAAAAAAAACCCTATATTGTCAGTATTTACAAGTCTTTTTATTCCTGTCTCAAAAATAATAAAGTGAATGTTATCATTTGTTTTTGCAAGAACATTTGCAAAAAATTAAGTTTTTAGAAATGTTAGAAGAAATACATTTGCATGAATGCTGCTACCAGAAATATCTGTAAAAACACACACTTCTTTGGTTTGCTTATGTCCCCCTGCTTATGAAATTCTGATGAAGAGTAAAAATATAATTTGCTTAATAAGAATCAGCAATGTGGGCTAGTGGTTACTGGGCTATATTTAGAACTGGGGGACCTGGAATCAGTGTCTGGCTCAGATACTGAGCCGCCTTCTGTCCTTGGGCAAGGGACTTCACTGTTCTTCATCTATGCATCTTCTTTTGCTCTTTTGTCCCTCTTTCACATCTAGACCATAACATGTTCAAAACAGGATATGCATCAGCATCTTGGGGGGGGGCGGGGGGGTGGGGGTGGCACAGTGCCCACCACAGGGTTGCCAGTTTAAGTAGGGATGATAATGCATCTAGCACTAATAAATGCTCCCTTGCAAGTTCAACATGTGGCTACCATGGTCTTTTGCATCCAAACACAATGCATGACACTGAGGTGAAACGCCCAGGCTAAGAGAATTGATCAGACCTGGAGCTGGTCTTCCAAGCCGCTGGTCTTGCAAGAGCACCTCATACAACACTGTGAGGTGCTCTTACACCCGTGGCAGCAAGTTTTGGGAAAAAGGATTGTGTTCCTCTTAAGGATGCTTTTCTGTCTGGCTCTTCAGTCAGCTGTCTCCTTCACATCTGGAGACCTCAGTATCCACCATGATTTGAGTATTGATCCTACATCTACACTTGAGATTATGCCCCATAACTGGTCTCTTTCACCACGTTGAATTTATATGGACCTTCATCCCAATGGATAACTGTGCATGCACCACCTTCAGTTTCAGTGCGCAGCCAACTGCAATCCCCAGGAGGTTTTGCTGCATGGACTGAGTGTTAATAAGCAAAATACAGGCAGTAGGATAATTGTACTGCTTTTGTCACCACCAGTTCAACCATCTCTGCCCACCTCAGCAGCTAGTGCTCGGTGTAGGACTGAAAGTACACACTGTTTTAGAGGAGAAAATTTCGGTCTAACTTTGGAGGCATCTCCTACAACACTGGAGAGTAGAAGCAGCATTTTTTTACCTGGGGAAAACACTTTGAAGGGTATAGCAAAATCTCTCCTGAGGTACGTATATATTATGTAGAAAGACTTATTACACTTTTTAAAGAGCAAGCTTTGAGAGCTATGAGGATTGTTATTCAATGGACATAAATCGGCATAGCTCCATGGTGTTTATTGTTTCCATTGCAAGCTACTCAGTCATGGTTGTAGACGTGAAACTTTCTTCTTCCAAAGTGACACTTATGCAGCCGTTTGTAGCCCGCCAGTGAGAAATGGACAGTTGTGCATTTGCTACGAAGCATGTACTTCATTGGAGCTGTGGTCAAAGAATTGTTTCGGTTTGGGATGGAATAAATAGCTGCAAGTGCTGTGGGAGTTCAGCAATGCAGACACTCAGTCCTGTCCCATCACAAGCCCCAACATCTCTTGCTAGATTTTTGCAAAGGAGATGAAAAGCAAAGATTTATCATTATGCCAAACAGCTCCAGCAGAGTCCTCTCTCTTATCAGTGGGACTGAAAAGAAGGTTTAGGAAGCAGAAACGTTTAAGGGAGCATCTATAATACACGGCCAGCTCTGAATAAAAAGAAACAGCAATAAACTGTAAACATTAGATGCCGTCAGGTAAGTTGATGTGGGTGCGGGATAAGAGCAGAGAGAGGGTTAAGTTCTGGGGGAATGCCTCCTGCCACCAAGCCAGCCTCCCCCCGTCCTCCAGCGCACACGTTTCCCCATCCCTCGTCCTTTCTGGAATACCTTTCTTCCAGCCTCATTGTTGTGCAAGTTCATCAGCCTCCGTGCATTCTTTTTGATTTCTCGGGCATCAACAAACCTCCGGGAGAACTCAATGCCGTATCTGATATCCGCAGAGCAGCCTCCCCACTTCCAGCCCTCCTCCTGGTTGTAGTAGCCCTGTTTCTCTCGGTCACAGCCACAGTTGCTGAGGTTGCCCTGGCTGCAGGCGGCCGTGACAGCGTGTGCAACCCCGGCAGCAGTAATGGCATAGGTGAACGCAGCTTCCCTGCTTCCTGTGGAGAGAAGCCAAAAGCTGATGGGTTGGCAGAAAGGCAGCACTTACTTACTAAAGTACACACATTATCTACAGCAATGGTGTCAGGCAGCAACATGAGGCGGGCATTACTACTAAGTGTGTATTTCTCATTCTTACAGAATTAAGTATGTATTTAAAACACTCGGCTCAACTGAGGCATGTTACCCCAGGTAAGCACCAGCCATATGATAGTCCCACCTAACCCCCTTCACCAGAGGGGAATTTGGCAGTGAGTCTGGACAGTGCTGAAGTGAGGCAACACGATTTGTTTTTACACTGTCTAGTCAGGTTTGCAAGCTGAACTTGTATCTATTTCAGATGAATAATAAGCGAGTCACTGGCGGCAATGCTCACCAGAAGACAGTAGCTACCTCTAACCGTTGGCACTGCATGAAAAAAGAAAAGCATTCAGACAATGTAAAAAATACCAGACCCTTTCAGATGTGCGAGAGAGCTAGGACACCAATGGGGAAGATTATTAATCCACCTCTATAAATGCTCCAGTAGCGTCCGTTAGTGATGCTGAGTGTAAAGTATTGCAAGAGAGGCCTATAGAGACAAGGGCTGGGGAGGTTTTGTTTTCTTTCAAGGTAAAGTAGAGGCTACCCCTGTGCTTGGTGACTTCTCTTGCGTATTAGTTTTGCTGTAGCGACCCTTTTCCACTCCCACTCTGACTCAAACCTATGCATTACCTTGGCTATTGAGCATACAAGGGGTATGGAAGTGCTGTGGCAGCATTATTTCCTCTCCAAAACAAGTGAGATACTGTCATGGAAGCACAGTCTTGTTCAGAAAAAAGTCTTTTTAGAAAAAAGTTCTTTTTTTTTCTATGATGCCACTACTTGCTAAGGTTCCTCATTCCCAATTCTATGTTACAGCTGTTGATACTGAGTCTATGAAGAGAGGTAGATAAGCCCCCTTTCTTTACTAGACACTGGTTGACTGTGGGGTGCACATAAGCAAGGAGATACAGCGGCAGAACGATTGAAAGGGATGCTACAGCCCATTCCTGCTCTCACATGAGACCGTACTCTGTCACTGATTTAATGTAGGGCTGGATCATGGCCCTTGGTGTTTTGCTGTTCTTATTTATAATGTTTCCCTACAAGTTCCCTTCTCAGCGCTATCATCATTTTCCTCTGTGTGTTTATCTGGTGATAAACAGACAATCTTGTAATACTGCAGCCAAAGAATAACTGTGAAGTATTTGCAGAAAGTTGCCGAAATGCTTTAATGACCACACACAGAGCTTTAACATCGTTAATGGATTTGGGAAGGGAAAAAAAAAAAAAATTCCAGAGGAGAAAAAAAACCTGAAAAACTTAGAAGCTATTTTAAATTTTTTATTTTAGGATTCATAGATATCATAACTATTCTTGAATGACCAGTGCACAGTGTGGGATATTTTATGTTTTATATTTCTTATTTTCATAGATAGCTTCCTGAAAGGTTACACCACTGCCGGATACGAGAAAGATCCTACAAGAAACAATCATAAACTGGTTTTTGGCACCTTTTACTTGTTTCTCCAAAGCAATAAAAAAGAAATTTAAGGTAAGAGAAAAACAAAAGGGTGCTGTGTTCTTCAGGTACCAAGAAGGTTAAACTGACTTGTGTATTATTTGAGTACATCACGCGATAGAAGGACTGACTTTGCTTTCAGACACAAAAGTGTTTTGTTGGGGTGTACGATGTGTGTAGTCTGGTTCAGTGGTTCCCAAACCGTGGTCTGCAGAACACTGGTGGTCCAGGAGGCCACGGTAAAGGGTTTGCAGCTAATCCGCAGAGCCATATTAAACGCTGTTTTTAATAGTGTTTTCAATTAAAAGTTTGATGATAACGATGCCTGGTGGTCCACAAGAAATTCTGAGGGTTGATAGCAATCCAAAAAAGTTTGGGAACCACTGTTCTAGTTCCTAGTGTGTTCTCTAAAAATGTGTATCAATATTCAGTCCTCTCTTCTTCACCCACTAGCTGAAGTCAAATCTGGGACCCATGTTCTAAAATGTATCCTGTTGACTTGCAGGATTTCTTTCTTCATCTTCTTTAAAAAAAATCTATTCTTAATCTATATATTGAAAGATTGGAAATATGAGATGTAATAGAAACTATACATAGACATATGGTTTCCTTTTCTTCAGGATGAGGGTAAATGAGAATGCAAAATCAGACCCAGGAAAATTTTTTTCTTCAGACACCTTTGAAACATATGTAGAAATGCTTATAAACAAGCAGAAACATATTCCTGTCAGGCAACATAGCAGGTGTGAGCTACAGTTCAGTAGATTTACTGAGAGATTAACCACAGAGAGGTTGCTTATGTTTTATGTTTAAGCTCGATATATTCCACATGTATCCAGAGTAGAAGGTAAGACATTTTATCATGGCCGCTGTGTCTGTGACCTGTCCATGAGTTTTCACATGGTGCTTCCCTTGATCAGTTTTGTAAAACTAAAGAATATCCTGTCTTTATCTTCTTTTCTCTTCCCCTTGTTCCCATTATACCCCTGATTAACTTCAGGAATAGAGGAAAACATTTTTCCTTCACCCACTTGAGAGCTATAGCGGTGATGGAGTTATCTCAAGTCATGGGATAATACCAAATGGAAAACATATTGACTCTCTGAAGAGATTACTCTTCTGTTTCAATGCAGCTCTAAAATAAGAAGGGCTCAGAAATAAGATCTGGCTTGAAAATCAGATTCCTTTTGCAAGTCAAGTTGTCCTGCTAAGAATTAAGTTTTTTTGGTTCTAGTCTTTTTTAACTAGAGGATGTTCCAAAACTTCCCTTGAACTTCAGTGTAAGCACTGCCTCAGCAGTTCTGTAAAGTCCTAGGATCAGTTGGGTCTATCAGAAAATGCTGATGAGGGTGGGAGGGGAACCTCTGTGCTCAAATAATGTGTCTGCTGTACACAAAGCTTTCCATTAGCATGTCATCACTTGGAAACAGTTCTAAGGAAGCCTTTGTTAGGCAGCTAAAAATATTTGAGTAATGATTGCTGTGATACCTGAATGGAGAACAATAATCTCATTTTATGGAATTTTCTGAGATTTCAGAAATATTCTTGTTCTGCAACAAAACAGAGAGAAGTCTTTCCAGAAATGTTCAAGAAATGGGGAAAGATTATAAATAGCAGAACATTTGGGATTTCACCCAACTTTGAAGCTAGATTTTTTCTTTCTCCAGTGAATATCCCGGTCACCTAGTTATTTGGCACTATATACGCTCACTATCTGTGTCTCAGAATAAAAATGCTTGTTTGATTTTTTAATGTTTTCTGTCATGTAGACTCTGGTTCAATTATTTCTCTTGACAGAAAATAATTCTGTCAAGATTTTATTTTGGTGGAAAAGACACTTTTTTGTGCAGCCCTTGGATTCCTCTAGTTCCCTCTTAGAAATGCCTGCTTTGGTATCAAAGACAGTTCTGATTTAGTTCTCAAAACATGGAATGAATGTTTTTATGAGTAATGTGAATGTTACTCTGTCTGATCTGATAACTGTCTGATCTGGTAACTGTTGATCTGGTAACTGTCTGATCTAATAACTCCAATGGGAGAACACCACCAGTGCTAATTGAAATGAAGCCTTTTGTCTTTGGTGAAGGTGCTGAAGGTCACTTCTTGCAATCTGCCAGGCCATGAAAGAAGTCTTGCCTGTGGTCTGCTGGGCTGAGTTACTGCCATTTGCTTGAGTTCATTTGCATTCTAACTGAGGGCTGTATTTTGAAAGTGCTCTAATACCCAGCAATGCAGGCAGTTGCTGCTCAGACAGACAGATATTGGATCATTGCTTCCTAAAAGGAGTGATTTCTGGCATATAAGGTGAGAGGAGCCTATTTATCTGCTCTTGGACTTGTGGAGCAGCCTATACTTTACGCCTAATTTAGATGTCATCTCTAAGTTTCAGACTGCTAACTGAGCACTAAACTTATTATGGTCTGATGCTGAAATTATTACAAGTTCCATAATTGCTGTAGTTTACTACATTCTAGCATGCACATACTCAGCAGCATGTTTTCAGTATGTAACCATAATCAGCTGAGAATTACATATGCTAAATATATATTTTGATCATTCAGCTGTGTGTGCAGGGTTAAAGATTTACCTGTTTTGTAGTTATTAGCAAGGCATCTATTTTTCTGAGTAACTGGACGAGAATATTACTATTCCACTCATCAATCTGAAATGTCTTATGTCAGCAGCTAGATGAATAAGAGTGCCACTGAATGTCAGCCATTAGAACTGTAATTTAACTTTTAAGTATTAAACTGTAGAATATACACTGTTTAGCCAGTAATTTGCTAAATCTTGGATCAACAATGATAGAGAAAAATACTATATGTTGCTGTTAAACAAAACAAATTCCTCATGTACTTATACCATCTGTAGACACCAGGTTGATTATGACACAATACAGTATAGGTCAGTGGTAAGAAGAAATTACCCATGGCAGAAGTTTGATTTTTTTTGCCAAACCTATCCTTTTCAACAAGTCATCTTTTGCAAGTGAAAGCTGAGGCCATGCTGAGTCATTTTTTATAGGCAAAAGGTAATAGATACATCTAGCTGAGTAAACTAAAACTCAGACAACAGCACCCCAAGTAGGGCTGGATGAAGACTTTTACAGACAAGTTTAGTTCCTTTGTAATTTTGTATTTTATTCAACACGCTCATTAGCAATTCTCAAGGACAATAGTCCAGGCTCTTCTCTTTGGGTTCCATCCAAGGGCAATACAAGTCAGTGGGAGTTATCTCACTGTCTGGAGCAGATCCTTTCTCTATTTGCATTTTCATTGTAATTAATTTTGGGCTTCTCGCGTTTATAATCTAAAAGTAGGGATTGGTTTAATTTCTCTATCCCTCTAATTTACTATACCCTGTGCAGCGTGTCAGAACCACTGAAATCACTTTGTACAAGCAGAAAAAACACCACAGAAAAGCAGGGCTGGCAGTCTCAGGAGGGTCTCTAGTCCATCCCTCAACCCTAATGTAGGCTAATAACACGTGTTCTTCATGACAGCTTTTTATTTATCCTGTTCTTAAAGATCTTCAGTGGTGGGGATTACACAGTCTATTCCAGTGCCTCAGGACCCCAGCTGTTACATATTTTACTAATATTAACCTGAACCTGTCTCTCTGAACACAAACCCCCTGCTTCTTTCTCTACAGATGCTAAGAATCAATTGCTCCCTTCTAGCAGCAGCCTTTAAATATTTAAAGGCTTCCACCCCTTTCTAGATGTGTTCCATCATCAGTCCTCGCAGAGCAGTTTCAGAAGCTCTGGTCATTCCCCTTGCTCTCCCAATGGGCTGGCCTGTGCCTTGCAGTGCGGTGCCGGAGATGCGACAGGGAGCTCCAGCTGAGGCCCTGCTTGCTCAGGCTAGAGCAGAAGGAGCACTTCATATGTCTCGGATGCTACACTCCTGTTTACTCATGCCAGCATGGTGTTTTCACAGCAGCAGGACATTTTTGACTCTTACTCAGCTTGCAGTTGTCTTCTGTGCAGCTGCTATCACACCAGATGTTTCCCATCTTGCATTCGTGCAGCTGATTATTCCCATGTATAGATCCTGATGTATTTGTCTTTCTGATTTGCCTCCTCTTTCTTTTTTTTTTTCTTCTTTCTTTTTTTTCTTTTCCAGACTATTTCTCGATAATCATTTTCAATTTTGACCCAAACTTCCTCTGACTTCCTTACAGTCCCTCCCAGCCTGACATCATTTGTAAATTCAATATGCACAGTTTATTCCCTTGGTCAAGTCAAGAGTGTAATACTGACTGGTGCCAGATCCAGCACAGATCACAAAGGAAACCCAGTTAGTACATCCTTCCATTTTGATAACTACCCTCCAAGTATAATTTCCAGATAGTATGTACCCATTTAGTTAGCTTTTCCTTAGTTTTCTTATGAGAATGTCATAGAAAGCAGTGTCAAAAGCTTCATTTAAGTCCAAGATATATGATATAAACTGCTGCTTCTCTGCCTCTGAGGCCCTGGGTGGCAAAAGAAGGAAATTAGATTGGTTTAACATGATTTGTTCTTGACAGATCCTTGCTGACTGTTACTCATCTCCTTGTTCTCAGTTATGAGCTTACAAATGGGTTTTTGTTCCCATATTTTTTCATTTACTGAAGTTAAGCTGATTGGTCCTATAATTCCTTTCTTTTTTTTGCTTCTAGACAAAGGCAATACATTTGTCTTTTCAATTCTTCTTAATTAGAGTTCTCCACAAATTTTCAGCGCTAATGGCTGTCAGGACTAATGGCTCTAAAATGGCTTCATTAAATGTTCTGAGATGAGGGACAGCTAACTGGAAAGCACTCAACCTGGACAAATACTTCCCTCTACCTAATGCTGCAATGGTATTCCTCTGTTGATAATATTAGTTCTATCACCATTGACCTTTTTAGTGAAGGCTGATGCAAGAAGTGCTTGGCCTTCTTGACATTATCCTTGGTTTACGCACTCCTCAGGGGTCTGCTCCACTGAGTAGCGGACCAGATTTTTTTCTTCATCTTCCACTCACTAAGAAAGTACCGACTGAATGATTACTGTGTAGCCTGATGTCAAAAAAACAGATATAGTCATCTGGGGTCATGAGGGTCCTCTTGTAGCACATGTGCTCAGAAGTGCTCCTGAATGATGAACCTGGTGCAGATCGGGTATCTGTTACTCTGGCAGGACTTTCTGGTCAAATCTGATGGAGCCTTCCAATGGTCATATTGGGTAATGTTCTCTTTACGATATTCATTCTTTTCCCATTTCCTCCCTAAAATCTTTTTTTTTTTTCCTACTACTGTCTAATTAAAATAGTCTTGTTTAATTTTGCTTCATCCAGATAGACCTAGAGCAGGAGTTGTACATGATTTCAGCAGCTTCTTCCTAGACTGCTCATGATGCCTATTTCAGATTACAAATGGTTGGGACAGAAAACATTGCAGATTTCAAAGCTGAGAATGTGTAGCGCTATGACGTAATGGTTTATTTACAGATTCTTCTCTTATTCAGCATTTTTCATCTCTAGACTCCCACTAAGTTTTTATGGTTGGAGGTGCCAGAATTTTGGTCATCAGTCTAGAATCACTCTGCCAACTGGATTGTTTTCTGTTGCTCATGTGGGTTTCTCAAATTTTCTTTTAGAATGGGTTGTACATGAGCCAGATTTATTTCACACTTGCATTATTGCAGCTCCTTGCTGTCACTATTTATATACTTTTGGATGCATGTCTATTAAAAAGAGCTATTTACTATGTCTCTGTTTTTCACATTTTTTCAAGCATTTTTCTAATTTCATGGCTATTTTCTAAAGATTTGGTGGTACTTTCCACAGCGGTTTCTGTAATGAGGCTTCCAACAATTTACAGGGTTTTTTTACTTAGTTTACCCCCTAAACATATTCAGTTAACTGCTGGCAACCGTAAACAATAGTCAGCATTTCTGTTCCAAAGTGAGCATAATTTTGTTGTGTTTTTGACTGTGTTTTGGCAGCATGTGCCTTGGTGGAGTTTTCTGGGACAGCTCCTGCGAGGTTAGTAAGTTAGCTGTGATCTTTGGGAGAATGTTTAGAAATGCCCAGAGAAACATGAAATTTTTGGTCTCTCCCCTGTAAAACTATATTTGTTGTAGCAAGTATTTCTTACTAACTCAGCCCTAACAAACAATCTGTATCTCATTCTTACAGAAAATGGGGAAATTAAGTTTTGATCCCAAAGCACCGCTGCTTGGTTTTGTCAAGGTTTAAACAGAACGTGGTGCTAAGCACTCATTTAAAGAATGCACAAGAGCATGGCTTGAGAAATACACAGTGCACAAAGCATGAGGTGGTAGTTCCCAGATATGCTGTACATTGAGAAAAGCCTGTGCAGTGTCACAGCTGGCTGTGTTTTCACAATGCTACTGCTAATACTGTCAAAGTAGTATGTGGGAAGCAATAGCTGGAGCAGAGAGATCGTCTCCTGCCTGGGTTCTCTTCTTGACCTACTGGTGTCCCATTGTGGGACTTAATGATTCCCTACTGAATGTTTGGTGCTTTTTCTTTTCAGTGATGACTAGTGGTTTGATAAATCATAATATGAGAAAGCTCAGCTGGAGACATATTGCAGCACACTGGGGTTTTAAAAAGTTCTTTGCACCCCTTGTCAGAAAACATGGACTCCTGAAGGCATCTCAGAGAAACTGGGTCCTAAAGTATGCTAAAGTCCTTAAATTAAATGGGGCTATGAGGAACCAGATGTTATTATATATTCTATTCTATTCTATTCTGTTCAATTCTAATAATTCAACTGCCTCAATCTANATTAAAAAAAAAAAAAACATTAAGAAAAAGGCAAGGGAATCTATAGCTATGTGGGCACATATTTTGGGGTTTTTTTTAGGTTTGTTCTTGATTGTGTTCTTGCACTACAAGATGGCCTGTTAAAGCTTTCTGGGATACCTGTGTGGTGCTCAGCAAGGAAAATGTTGTCCGATTTAAGAA
>VYZV01044585.1:353874-381467 GCA_013401275.1 Pandion haliaetus | reverse complement strand
ACTTCAAAAATCCTTGTGACAAGATTTAGGGGTGGTTGCATAATTTCAAAAACAATCTGTGGAGAACTTAATGGAACGAAAGCACACTGAGAGCTATTCAGTGCACAGAGATCTCTTGTTCAGGGAGTTTCTAAGCCACAAGTCACTGAAAAGCAGCAGAATATTTTAGAAAAATAGCCTTGTATTGGTCCCAAGAGATCTGCTCTTAGCCAAAGTCAGAGAGCACACCGGGTTATATGGCCCTTAGGTCCAACATGGTAAGGCAATTCTCTGTTCTGAAGCAATAGACGCTAATTTATTTAAATAAAGCCTACATTTCTTTTTTCCATTTTTAACAAAAATTCTGTAGGGAAAATCCTGTAATATATTTACTTATTCCTTCAAGCTTTTATCAAGGATTCTGGGAGTTCCAGGTGAGAGGTAAAAGAGTCTGCAGGTAAAGGCTGTGTTTGTCAGAATAATTCCAGGGGACAGCGCTGCAAAGTTTGGCTATGCCACTGCTCACTAAAAGGAGATGAGCGTGCCAAGAAATCGACAGGTTTGTTGGCTGGGTTTTTGCCTTCTACTGGAAATTCACTTAGGAGCTAATCCAAAGCCAACTAAGTCAATGAAAAACTCCCATTAACTTTAATGGGTTTGGGATCAGGCCCTTAAATCATATGTAGGCAGCTAAATCTGCCAGTTCTTTAAAGATGCATAAATTTACCTGCAATTCCCCAAAGCACAACTGCATCCCTCCAACACCTGTCTGACAGAACTATTGAATATAATAAGAAAACCTTACAGAATCACAAGTAAGCTGTGAACACCAGACTGCCACCAATCTCTTCTGATGCTAAGGTAGTTAGTACCCGGGACTACTAAAAAACCGTAATCAGGGATGGTGCTGAGACATGAAATACAAGTATTCCATCTGTTTAAGCCAAGCAACTCACAAAACATTAGCCAACTGCTAAGTTGCTGCTTTTCTACAAACTGAGTCATCTTCATCACACATTCCGCTGGGTTTTAAATGATTGACAGGAAAAAAAGCTAAGAGAAGCAGCTATTTCTCTACATTTAGCTGGTTTGTCAGGGCATTTGAAAACTTCTGGATTAAGGTGAAAATGCTTAAGGATTAAGTGGGGAGTGAAGGGAAAGGGAATGAAAACATTTTAGTGCTGTGAATTTAGAAGTCAAGCAGACATGCTCAGGAGAGCTAGCAAGACCTTTACCAATATGCTGTATCTAATCAACAATATCATTTGGAGTTTTCCACTTTATGGAGGAAAAAAAATAACGTTTGAAGGTTTCTCTCGCCAGTGCTGTATCTCATCAGGGCCTTAATATACTCAGCATGTGTTTTGCAAAATGAGATTTTGCAAAAATCAGGGTCACCTCTTGCACCCAGGCAAGAGGTATTAAAAGATATTCATCTTTACAAAGAGTGTCCTGAAATGATGGAAATAAATATGTCTCAAGAACTTTTAAGAGAGTTACCAGGGGCTCGATTGCACCAGAGGGTTGTGAATCATAACAAGAGATGTCTAGGAATGTGCTATTCAAAGAGAAGCACCGATATTGATAAAACTCATATTTAAAAGACTATTGTGAATTGTTACAATGTTGTTAATTATATGAATAATGGACAAAAAGGAGGCGGCCCTCTGTACTCCAAATTTCTCTGCGCTGTGGTAGGCAAAAGGTGACTGGAGGGTGTCAGGAAATAATTATTCCATTACTTGGCCTATTGCAGGTGTCCTGTAATGTTTTGAGTACTTGATCTTCTGTGTTTATTTCCCCATTTAATATTTTTTGCAGGGGGGGCGGGGGGAAGAAAAGAGAAGAAAAATCAGATATTACTAATTTTGCAGAGAATACTGGAAAGTCCTCTCAGGTAGCAGGAGATTAAAATGTCTTCAACAAACTGTGGAAACCTGGTTTGGAAGATTATTGGAAAAATGTAGAAAGTTTTTCAAATACTTGAAGTTAGTTTAAAGACCCCATGGAGGAAAAAGGCAAGTAGGAGGAACAGGAAGATTTCATGTTATCACTTGTAGGAAGATGTTTCTTTTGCAGAGACCCCTAGAGCTGAAAAAACAGAAATAGTGAGTCATTAATTCTCAGCTCAGTTGTTTTCTTTGATGTTTGCTATTCACAGTAAGTAGTTTATGCCCATTCTGGGACTGGAAACATTTATATACACAGTAGCATCATCATCATAACTGAATAATTTATATTTTAAAAAACCCTTGCATGCTTTACAAAATAGTATAAAAGCATTGATGCATTTGGTCATGTAAAGGGCCACATCAACTCTTTTCCTTAAATCCATTCCCTAGAAAATGTCCTAATGCTTTGGGAAAAAACTTGTAGATAACCAAAGAAAATTACCACCTGTTAAAAAAAGGTTGAGGTATTTTCAGTTTTATTGTTAAAGACTGATTCATGTAACACCCAGATGTAGCAGCTAAGATTCAGGCATCTATCCATCACAGCTCTGACCATTTGTGAACTTTCTTCTTGGGGCAATAGCTGATCAGATTTTGGGCAGTGTGGCTGCTGATGCTTCCCCTCAGTGCAGTCCCCTAGATTTTAAGGAGCTGTGCTGGTTTCCTCTTAGCGCTCCTTATAGCCTTGTACGGCCTGTGTCCCAGCTGTTTTAAAGGTCTGACTCTAAATTCATCTGCTCTCATCGCAGCAGAGGAGAGCAATAGCATTATGTGATTTACTGTGATCTAGGAATATGCAGTACTTTAAGGGAGATAGACCCTATCCTGAGGATATCTCAGTGATGGTTATCTTCACTCTGAAACCTGCTTACCTCCAGAGCCAGCAAGACCAAATGCCCTGGCTCCCCTCTGACCGACACAAGCTTATGTGCACACCATTGCAGTGGGCATCCTCCCACTGAGAACCAGTTCAGGGTTTGTTTTGTCAGAAAAGAGGCTAAAGAAATTAGGTTAAGTCTTCTGCAAAAAAAAAAACCAAACAAAACCAAACCACCCACAAAACAAAAAAAACCCCAAACAACCTGATACTATATATATCGACGAGCTTGTTGGATTTAATTTGTTGAGTAGATGTACCCTTGTCACGCACCCCAGACACATGCTTAAACAAAGAACAAAAGACAAAACCAGGGGCTTAAAACATCACATAAACCTGATTTACTAATCAGCCAATCTGTACCCTTCCAAGACCTGTAAAATACATGTAGGTTAACATTATTAAATCCCACTTAAAAATAGCTTGGTTTTGTTAAGTGTGGCATGATTTTGACTGAGTATTCTACTCAGCCTGCATTCTGGACCTTAGAAAACCTGCGTAAATACAACTAATGTCACTTGCTGATGTAACCACCTGGCTGCAACCACCTATAAAGTCCTTAGCCATTTCCACTTACTCCTAGAAAGGAATTTTTCTTTTATTAATCTGCACATTGCACATGCACTTAATTTTACATAAAAAATTGCATGCATAATTAGGCATAGCAGCAATGAAGCATTCACATTTGAAAATGTCCTGCCCAAAACCATACAATTCAATGGCACATTTGATACCAAGGTCTTCTAATACATGATAGTCCATTCTCCGTTAGTTTTGACTCTCTTCTGTTAAATGCCCAGTTTCAGTTAGAAACGGCACAGTAGGAAATTAAAACATGTTGATAGATTGGAAAGTTATTAAGCTTCCTTGCAGTGTTAAACAAGAATTTACAAGAATTCGCTCTCCAGATTTATCAGGGATATATTTACAGTACTTGAGTAAGTGTGAATATTACTCACTGGAGATATTTAGTCACATACTGTATCTCTCTGAAGGGAGACCATATTGCATTAAATGTCTCCACCATGTTCTGTAATTTGAAAGATAAATCCTTGAGTGCTGATTAGTCATATATTGATACAGAACATCTATTATTTTGGGTCTATAAGAAGATTTTCATCTCTGTAATATTAATTTCTTGGCTATCATCATGGTTTTTCTTAGCAACCATCTTTCATTATCATAACTCAGGCCACTCGATATTGTTAAATTTCCTCATGTACAGTGCCAGAAATGACACTGCGGGTGGGGGAGGTAAATCTTGCTTAAATTAAACGGTTTGGTGTGGGCTTAAAACAAGAGCAGACATTGCTAAGGTTTTGTGTGAAGTTTTTCCAGTGACACATTTAGTGGCATTAGGGAAAGAGCTCAGACTCACAGGGGCTCCGTTTCCACAACTGAAAAATGGGTTGTAATGTAACTTCCTGGTGACATGGTTAGATGTTGTCTTTATTCCCAAATTATTATGTAATATATTAGTTAAAATAGGGTCCAGTAGCTAAGATCAAAAATAGTATTTAGCAGGTCTACTCCCACTGAATTCAAGTATCTGACTCCCCTTGGGTATCCAGTAAAGAAAACAACTGTGTGCACTGTCTTGGGTGTATATTCCGGTCTAGTTACGAAATGCAGGCAGCAATGGTGACCAGAATGAAATCTCAATTTAACAAAAGCAAAGGTAAAAGAATTTTGATCGTTTTGTAGGTAGTGAGAAATATCAGCTATATCTGATACACATGAGCTTTACTCAATACTCAAAGCCAAAATAACATCCCATAGCTCAAAGTTGAAGGTAGGAGCAATTTTTAAGCATTGATTTTTGACTAACCATCAGTGTAGCACTAGATTTTTCTGTCTTTAAATCACAGTTGGGAATGGTATTCTCAAAATACTGTGGTTGAGTAAAAATCGAACTTCCATGGAAAGTTACTTTTCACAATGCAATATTGTTCCTATACATTACAGAAATATCAGTTCTCCTCTTCTGTCTTCAGCCCACTTGTCAGGAGAAAAATTGTCATGTTTTCAGTTTTTCTCTTTTTTCTTTCCCCACTCCATTAAAAACCAAACAAACAAAACCCCCAGTAAAATAACTCTGCCCACTAACGGTGAAAGTCCGCACAGGGACCCTAATTTAATTCACTCCAATTTAAAGGTTGTGTAAGTGTTTCAGGATGAGGAAGATTTATTTTTTTTCTAGAAAACAGGCACAGCAAAGGCATTCAGTGCCAGATGCCCCGATACTGCCCTCCTAACACCTCTCAGCTGTGAGGCAGAGGGAGTCAGACCAATCGTTGTAACAGTATCTCATTCCTCTGCCTTTCAGCCCTCGTCTCTCAGAGGTGGTAGTGATCACCGTGAAGTAGGCAGCTCGATGTCTTTTGCCATCAGCTGTGTTAGAGAAACCTCTCTAACAACAGCAATTAATTTCTCCTATTGAGACATCAAGGGCTTCAAACAGTTCACAAGCACAGCAAAATAAATGGCAAGACTCCAATTTTCTTCCATGAACTTTCTAGAGCAGAAATCAGGTTTTAAGGGCACAAGAGATCATACTGTCTGACTTGCTGTATAATCCTGGAAAGGAGACCTGTCCTAGGCTGACCAGCTTGTGAATCGAGGCCAATATGCTTTTTTTTCAGTAGGTCCTGCAGAAAAAACTGTTTTCTTTGGGCTGAATGCTCAGAATCATTATGGAAAGAAAAGGGGGGGGGAGGGGAAGGAACATAAAGGGAAATGCAAAGAAAAAGGAAAGCAAAGTGGAAAGAAAAGGGAGAAAAGGGAAAAGGGAACAAGGAAAAGAGAAAAGATAAAAGGGAAGGGAAAGGAAGCAAAGGGAAGAGAGAAGAGAAGAGAAGAGAAAAAGAAAAAAGAAAAAAGATTAAAAGAAAAGAGACTAAAAGAAAAGAAAAAAAGAAAAGAAAAAGAAAAGAAGAGAAAAGAGGAAAGAAAAGTACTTCTACTGCATTAAACTCAGCTGGATATAAACCTGCCGTAATTTCAAACACAAATCTTAACCTTTTCTCCCTCAGCTCAACCAAACTCCTGCTCCATTGTAGTTCACAAAATGTTACCACAACCGAGTTGAGCCGGCTGCACACTCACGACCCTCCGAGCACTCAGACCAGTATGAGACAAACCAGCTGTGCCAAATCCTGAACTGAAGCTTTGCCATGAGGTTCATCTGTTTTAGATCAAAGGGCTATAGGGCAGCTCTCATCAGAAAGTGCTGGGAATAGGAGACCTTAAACCTCTTGATTCCCGCAGTCCCTCAACCTCCAGATGAATTAAAATATTTAATCAAAATCTAATGGCAGTGATCTTGTTTGTACAAATGCTTTATTATCCTGTGCATTTTAACCACAATCTGCCTGGTTCCTAATGCGACCTAAAGAACCAGTCGGCATTTATTACAAATGCAAGGCAGAAAGCTTCTGGCTCAGCAATTAATCACTGACATAGAGGAATTTCTTCTCTCCAGGTGGGGAACCCATCCAAAAACTAAGAAAAATAATCGGGCTAATTAATTCTTATCTGCAAAGAGCAATTAGATAAATGACCTAAAAACAGGCCTGTCACCCCTAGTGAGGTGCTCAGCTTCTAAACAGAATAATGTCTCTTTGCCAGGCCATCTCTGCAGTGAAATGGAGATCACAGAGAGGAAGGGGAAAAGACGGCATGTGGGGAGGGAATGGACTGATAGGGGAGTAGGTTAATTAGAGCTGAGACCAGCCATTGATATAAAAAAAAAAAAAATTAAACCAAAGCTCTGCACTCGGGTAGATTTGATATGATCCCATCACCTTCACAGCTATGCCTTTGTGCTTCCGGAGGTACTAAAGAGAGCGAAGTCATGTCTCCAAGCTACTTTTGAAGAGGAAAACCACTCACCAGGTTTGTCCACCATTGCGTTGCATTTCACCTCGGTGAGTGGCATCCCTGACACAGCACTCTATTAACTTTGAACCATGCAGCTCCGGCACGGAACAGTGGTGCCAAAGTGAGATGCAGAGTACTGTGTTTCAATTAGTTTGCTCTGTCACACTTCTTTGGTTTTAGTCAGGAAATGTGTAATGCATAAAGCTTCATGAGTGAGCCAAATATTAATCTAAGCAGCACAAGCGAGAAGGCAACAAGAGCATATGCACATCAGACCTTTGGTCAACCGTGTATCACCAGCAAAAGTCCTGCTGTCCTTTCAAATGTCTCATAGCCAGTCAAAAGCCAGAAGGGGCGATCAAAAGAGGAGGGAAAGGCCTTTGAGACAGTCTAATATTGAGAATAACATTGATTTTGCAAGCCTTCCTGGTTAAAAGGTTTTCTTTTCGAGAGATGCTGAGCAACAATGTGAAATATCCTTCTTTGCATATGAGAAGCCATCTTCCAAGGCTTTCTCACATGTTAACACACATCTTCCTTGCTGTGTGTGCACAAGGTATCATTTCCCTGATCCTGCTGTTCTGCCTACTTATATCATGACACCATGCCATTTCCAATGGTAGGAGACAAAGGGAGACATTGAAGTAATTGATTCAAGCTTATCTAAGTATTTACAGAAATAAGCCTAAATGACTAGACATAAAATACTACAGCAGTCAGATTAAGACAATCCACTCCAGTTACAGTTAATCAGGGCTTTAGCCTCCAAGGAGCTGATTTGAGACTAACAAAGTGTTTTCCATCTCCCAACCCCCATGTCAATCATGTTCCTCCTGCCTTGCAGCCATTAGCACAATGCCAAATAAATACAAATGTAAATAACAAGTCTGCAGGTAGTTCATAGATTCGCTCTGTTACTGTTTCCAAGATCCAAAGCCTCTTACAGTAAAAGAAAAAAAAAAAAAAATCACTATCCCGAAAGCTACAGATGTTGGTAAAAGACCTTTGTGTCTCTCAGAAAACTTGTGTGACCAAGGTTCCTATAATTTATATAAAGCAGATGCCTGCTTAAATGCTTTACTCAAAGCTGTCATAGCTCCTACATCCAAGCAGTTAACAATAAATTATAAGGACTAAAGGATTAGATCAAGATGCATGAAAACACTGTATATATTCTTAAGAAGGATACTTCACCTACAAAAAAACTGTGAATGTTTGGAGAGGAGAGATATATATTCCAGTTAAGTACTTTGCTGCTTGCATTGGCTGAAATGCGGCGGCACAACAAAAGCAACCATCTGTGTTTAAACATAAAGGAAGAGACAAGCAAGTCTGTGTCAGTTTAAATTTGTATTTTTCCTCGGTGATGTTAATGTGAGTTTTAAGGCAGACTGCAGCCTACAGGATGCCTAAGGATCATTCTGTAAGATGGATGCATGTATAGAAGATGGACAGCTCAGATGCAGGGCTGGGGGTGTTCTGGGGAGAAAGCTTGCTGCAGAAGTAGGGTTCATTGCTGAGCTTGTGTCTACTTTGTAAACCTTGCCAGAGTTCAGAGCATAAAGATGAGTAAGTCTCAGTTTAGAATTTTTGTTGCATATATCAAAATGGATAGGCACAGGCTGTTGAGGGTGGCTAGTTGGGCGATTGCTCTGATAAATATCCTCTCTTCATTTTTTGCTAAGATGCGGGAAAGTTTTCAAGAATTGTATATTCAGACAAGAATGCAGTCCAGAGTGGATACTTGCTAATAATGCTCGATCATGGAGATGCTAGGAGAATCTGAAAAATAACATTGGAAAAAATGAAAAACAAACTGTGAAATTTGCAGGCAGGTTGGTGTTTTCAGATACTGTTTTTTCAAGAAATGCCAGTGGCACATTCTTCAAAGTTCCAAATAGAAGGATTGAATTACGCAAATCAACAATATAATGTCCCAAACAGTTTCACTAATAATGTAATTAAATGTAATAAAGAAAAAATTAAATGGAGAAAACATCTGAACTGCAGTTTTTCTGCCAAAGTTCTTCCCTTCTATTTCTGAGCCTACTCTAACATTAGCAAGAAGGGCCAAACCAAGGCCCATTCCTATCTTATCTAGAGTACATCGACTGCAAAGTGTTGGTAATATTTGTGCCCACAGTAAAATTGGACATTCAGAGCTACTTGGAATTGAAAATTATGGGGGCAGCTGGTATGTAAGGGTTAGTCCCCAATCCTCTGCAAATGTCCGCAAGGGTTCAGTTTCCTCTACATGCATGCTGTACAATGATTTGGAGTTAGGAGAAATAACTTTTTTTTTCCCCCTTGCAACGAACTTACTTATGTTTAATTTATACAGAAGTAGGTACAGCCTCCTTCAGCACCAGAGCATTAGGGTGTTTTTAATGAATAACTTATAAGAAACAGTCACCTGCTAACAGGTCAGCCTCCCTTTTGTGTTTCATTGCAGTTTCATTAGTGAAGAAAAAAGGCTTTTGATTGGATTAATGGAAATAAAACCACAGGGACTAAATTATAAAGTATCCAGTGGTTATTTCTAGTAGCTCCTACTTTCAACTGGGACCATGATTTTTATCATCTCAGGCTCAAAGCTTTGGTGTATAAGTATGACTGTCTTGGACTGCAACAAGGAGAAGGTTTTGCTTTAGCAGAAATCACATTTCTGGTTTTAAGGATATCAACCCTACTTGATCCCTGAACTGCTGGAATTGCTTTCAACAGAAACTTCTGAGCGGACTCACTTTGGGTTTTTTTGCCTTTTTCTCCCCTCCACCTTCCTTCTCCTCACAACCCTTCACCACCACATTCCAGTGAGGGGCTATTTTTATTTACGTGTTTATTTCTTTTCATTGAAACTGCAATATCTGGAGGTGGCTACAGGCAGGACACAGAGCCATATGCTCACCCTAACTTATATAAACAGTGTCCTGGGTGACAGCCTTTCCTAGCCCATCTGCAGCTGCCAGGGAATCCATTATTTTTCTGCTCCCTGGGGAGAAAAAGTTCTTGAGCATCATTACTCCTAGGCAAATGTAACTGACTCTACCATGCACCCTAATTTGCTTGCCATAATTATAGGTCGCTCACCCCCCTTTGCTATTTATAAACCCTTTTTATTTATTTTTTGTACTTATCAATAATGAATGGAGGCTAGTGAATCATGGGGCTGTAATATTTGAATATTATGAAAATGCTAATAACAAGGTATCATAGGCAGCAGCACCCAGGTCTTATCAGCTGGTCAGATGCTCTATTAAGCAGCCAGTGAGGAGTTCAAGCAAATTGGTTATGTTAATGTCCTGTAGTACTTGGGGAAGATGAGGAGTTAGCAATTAATTTTTTTTTTCTTCTTCCCAGGCTGCAAGCCGACAAGGCAAATTTATATTCCTCCTATTCTATGGGACCCCAGCTCAGAAGGGGGGCAAGGTGGAAATGCAAGAGCCTACCAAGAGCTTTCTGAGATCTAATTGAATGGTGCAACTAAAAAACTGGTGGGAGGGCAAGAGGGTGAGCAAGGAATAAATAAATAAATATATAAATAAGCAAGCAAGCCCCAAAACAATGGGAACACGGCATTCTTCCCCATTCATTCAGCTGACAGTGCTTTTGCAACTTAAACCTGTTTTATTAATTATGTTTGACATTTCCTTAATTAGTTTCATTTACATCCCATCAGCCCCTACCAGACGATTGCCCCATACATCATTTCACCAGAGGACTGAGATGCCTACAGAATTACAAAATCACACACACCCCCCACCCCAATCCTCAATAACTCATGACTGTATATATCACAGATTTTGAGAATTAGTCTTTTCACCTCCTATTTTTCTTAAAAAATATTCAGATATTTCATCATCTTTTTAAAATTATTATGACATTTACAAAGGAATATGATTCTGGACTAAATTTCTATTTTGCTTCCATGCACACCGTTTGCTTTGTTTTACAGCTCCTATGTATCTTGACATTGACAAAATATGGACTTTACTGAAGGATCCCTTTCCATGGACTCTGTCCTGGCTCCACTGAGCTCTGCTAGTCTGCCCCAGTTCTTTCCCCAGATAGCTCTGCATACTCACAGTAGCTTTCTTTAATTTATAGGCAGGTTTCTGTTGTCCCCACAGTTGCTATGCAGTTTTCCATATATTGATTAATTTCCACAGAAGCCATGACAGACTTTTTACAACTTTAGTAAGAATGTAAGGATCATTTGGTTGTTTCACGCCATTGCTCTGACTTACTCTCTTGTGTGTTCGTCCTACCTCTCCCTCCATCCCTTCCGTGGGCTGGCGTATGCGCTGTCACTTCGCGCATTGAGTAGTCAGAGACAGGGCTACCATTAGAGCCAGGCATTTTAAAACACATAATATTTTAGGCTCAGCGCAATGCGTTGTGCACTGCTGTAAAGAATAGTGAAACTGGGGGAGACAGAGCCCTGTGCCTTGCAGTGGGCTGATCAGAGATCTCCAGGCTATTGCAGGTCATAGTTTAGCACGAGGAGGACCAAGTGCTTTCAGTCTGCATAGCTGCATAGCCAAAATGGTGCTGCATCAGAAAATTGAGCCTCCTGCTGGAGCAGCTAGCCCTGCACACCCAACCTGAGAGCCACCTGGCAGGAGGCTGGACCCGCTGCACGTTTCGGCTGTCAGATGTCTGGTGCAGAACCCGGCTCTTCTGTCCAGCAGTCAGCACAAAGTGACTGACTGTTCCTGACTGGGGTAAAGTGACAACCTGTTTTTGCTAATCCCAGAACGTGCTACCAGGAGCTGTCATTTCAGAGTCATCACACTCTCTGTTGATAGCAGTGAAGTTAATCATGCAGAAGGAAAAAGCTTGTATTAAAGCAGATAATTATTCCCCAGTTCCTTAATAACACATGCAAGGGAAAGTGATTCTTATTGTCTTGGCAAACTATGGTATTTCAGCACATTTTCTGCTTAGTATTGATGCCCAGGCATCCTTCCTCCTTTACACTTCCTAGATCAGGGTTGTTGCACAGTGCAGCCACTGGCCACCCAGCACAGGAAAAGAGAGAGGTTTCTTTATTGTGGACTGCTATGCTTCACATACAGAGCCCATACTCATTTTGTAACATTAAAAAATGGCACTGTGGAAGCTTATCGACAGCAAGTAATCTGGTTGTCTTGGTTGATTTGAGAAGTTCACCTGATTAAAAAGATAGCTGAGGTGAAGTTGTCTCTATCCAACCACCTACCCGTCCTTGTAAGGGAGTCCAGGTCTCTGTGTAACAGCACAGTGTAGGGATCTGCCAGCCCAAGCCCTCCCAATACAAGTACCAGATGGACTTACGAGCCCCAGTAAAAGAAACATTCATGCAACATATGGAAATATATTAACTAAAAGAAACACACTCAAAGAAATATTGATGTGCTTGCTTTCTCAGTGGGACTTATTTGCTAGGGCAAAGCCTGCTTCAGCATCTCTTAACCACATTTCTCAGCTCTTTTGGCTCTGAGACCAGGTCATGCGAAGCCAGCCAGATATTTCTGGGCCTGCAACAGGATCCAGATGTTACAGATGCTCCTGGTCCTCTGTCCTCTCCAACCGTCAGGTGGCTGGATCTAGCCTGGGTTATAACCAACTGTCTCCTCAGCTTAAGTTTGCCCAAAACTTTAAGCCTTCACTTTAGTAAAATTGTCCCAACCCTTGACCCTCGGAGGAGAGGCAGAGGAGAGAAGATGGGGTAATAAAGCTCTCAGTTCACCTTAGAGGTTACTACCTCTGTGCTGTGGGAACCAGAAGACACTGGGGCTAGAGTTCCACAGTTGGACTAGACATAGAGAAAAAAAATCTTGCAATTTGTTCAGAAACTAGCGAGATTTCATCCTGTTTTGGAAGCCTTCCAGGTAAAAGCCATGTCTGGGACCCTATCCAGATTTTCTGCAAAGCAATGGCTGTTTCATTTCCAGATCATTTCAATCCTCAAGATCAAAGGGAGGCTGATTTTAAAAGCAGGAATTAAGTACTGGCAATGAAGAAGGCAGCTTTAACTTTGCTGTAATCATGCACACGATTCACAGAGGAGTTTAGTCAGAAAGTTTGGGGGGGGTGGTAGTTTTGTTTTGTTGTTTTTCTCTTGCTTCATTCCTTTCCTTGTTCTCTCTTATCTTTGATCCAAGCATTTCCCCAAGACACTGTGAGAACACGGGTGTGAGAGGAATACGAAGCAGATTGTAGGGAAAAGGTTGATAAGACGCATTCAATAGTTGCTGGTGTTTTTCTTTTTCAAGAATGCAGCTCAGAAGCAGTTCAGAGGAAATTTGGAGAGATGAAGACAGGGGATGAAATACATATCCCTGTGGGATCACAAACAGCCCTGGGTGTTGTTCTGTGGGCTCTTGCTTCACACAGCAGTTCTTTTTTTGAGCTAGGCTGGCTGCTTTTTAATAATGTCCTCTTCGGTCGTTGATGGTCTTTCATGGCATGTTAACCTCAAAGGGTTTAGATCATTTCCCAGCTTTCCTGTTTGGATTCCACTACAAACATATGAACACAAACCCCATACCCTCCAGTTCAATTATGCACATTTAAAAATCTCCACTAAAATAGTTTGGTAGGTTTATCACATGCTGCTGGGGCTTCAGATTGATCTCAAATAGCATCAAATGGCCAAAAAAAAAAAAATCAAAATATTTTTCTGTCACATGCTGTCATACATTGTCAGGGAACCTTGTGCTGTAGCTGCACTGAAGTTGAATCTGATTAAAAGATCAGCAAACAAGGCAGGTTGAGGGGAATTTGATCTCATCATTGCTATGCCTGGAAATACCTGTCATCTTCTAGGTTGTCCTGCACTGTGACACTCTTTCTTATCCAGTTTGCCAATGGACATTCATGGTGACATTCTGTGCAAGCAAAAGGGGGAAAAATAAAAAATAAAAAGAAGAGACCTGATCCATTCGAATTTTATTTTCAAATCCTGTATTTTTACTCCTCTGAGATCAAGCCTAAACATAAATACCAATTATCAGAGCTACAGACAAATGAATAATTTGATGTAAAACAATCCTGCTTTATTCAAATGAGAGTAGAGGTGAAATTAGAGCTACGCAGGATATTATGTTAAAAAGCACACACACACACACAAAAAGAAAACAAAATGTCTAATTTTAACATAGTGTTGTTATCTGTGATTAATGATTTCCGTGGGTGTATAACTCTTATGCAAAAATGCCATGTAATCATGTACATATTTGATTAAATAGCTTAATTTGTGTTCATTTTAAAAAAAATAAAATAAAGCCAAATAAGCTAGATAATGAGTGGGCGTGTTGTAGGAAAAGCAGATGGGATTTGAGGCACTAGCTGTGTTCAAAGGAAGCCACCAATTTCACTTCAAGAATATTTGCGTATGAAAGCTGATATTTTCTAGAAACATTCATGAGTAGAACACAGAGGGAAATTTTGCCAAATTCTGCTGTTTTTAATGAAGGCACAAAGGGAAAAAAAAGTTCAGCTGAGCCCGGTTCAATTCCCAGTCCTTGGGAAGAGCATCTTTATTTATTTATTTTTCTGTATTTACTGGGAATGTTTTCTTTCTCTGAGTCAATTATACCTAAAGCATCCTTTTGTTTACTTCTGAGCCTCTGACAACAACCTCCCCTTTCTTTGCCTTCACCTGTGGAATTAAATACTTATTTTTCATCACACAATAAAAAAAGACACGTCTCTATACTGGAAGTAATGGGATTCTTTTGTGGGTAAAGCTGTGTAAATCACAGTGTCAAATGAATGGACAAAGCTTTAATGGGGCTAATAAACACGTCCCTCTGTATTGAGCAAGGGGAATTTTTATTAAAATGATCAAATAAAGTAATAAAAAAGTAGGGGCTTCCCCTCCGGGTTTATGAGCTCTCTTGTTACACATCATGTATGACACACTGACTGGCAGAATATATGATGGACTGTCATACATTGCAGAATGACTTCAATTAGGATGATAAGATGACAAGTTCCCGTAGTTCATATCGGGGTTGGCTGTGGGTTTTTTTTCAACAGGGCTCTTACTTTGACCTCTTTCTTTCTAATGTTTGATACAAAATTTAAAGGGCCGGTTGAGGTCGTAGGAGACAAAATATGACTTATGTCAGGGGAGGGAGAGGAAGGCCGTTTGTTTCTTTGTTTGCTCTTATATCCATGGGAAGGATCCTGTAATTCAGTGTCTGACTCACTATTAAAAATAATTAATGCCAACAGTTCAACCCACATGCACAACTCCAGAATAACAAACCATCAAGTACAGCCTGCCGCTCACGACCAACTGCAAAAATCACACAACCTACAAGCAAATACAGAGGCACATCAGAAAACACGATGCATAAGCTAGCATCCACAAGTGTCATCGTCATCAATTGCTTTATACTGCCTAGTCCTGCACGTAGGATCACAGGGCCAGAAATACCTTTATTTCCACAAGAAAGAGGCTGACTTCAGGCCCATAACGACATGCTGGAAGAAGCAGAACACTGATGTAATTTGCAGTTAGTTCTGGGAGTGTCCAGCTAAAAACCTTGCTTTGTCTCTCTCTGAGTATTCAGCAGCTAAAAGGTGCAAAGCCTTTGGCTGAGACAGGTAGGCAATTGCTTGAAGAAGGAGTTGCATCCGAGATGGATGGTGAGGCGGTGCTGTCAGCACTTTGAACCTTAGAGAAGGAAAGAAGGTACAAATTAGGAAGTACTTAGAACTTACTGGTGTCTTTGAAGGTCTGGGAAACCTCACGTGTGAAAAATAACCCCCCCAAAACCCTGTACAAGGCCTTCTTTTAGGGATATTTTAGAGTTCTTTAAATGAGTATGTTCCAATGGTCATCAAGAGCAAATATTGCTCTTGTAGGAACTACATATAATACTACTGGGTCAGGCTCAATCTCAGACTGCTTCTTCTGTGGCAGCTATAAAATAGACAGACTGAAGATGGAAAGCTATTCATCCTCTGCAGGGCTAAGTGGGCTCTGTGATATTACTGATGCCTGAGACCATCATCTGTCTGACCCCAGGGATACTCGCTGGCTGGACAGCATTGTCTCATCAACTCAGAATCTGACCCAGGCATTTTACATTGTCGCATGATTTGAGATAGTCCACCAACCTGGAAAAAGGAAATGTTTTCCAATGGAAGATCAAATATTTTCCAGGTGGCCTATTCTGCAGATTCAGCATTATTGCAAAGGATTTGCCTTCAAGTCAAAAAATTGCTGGTCTACGAGTCTCAAAAGCAGATCGGTAAGTGGAAGGAGCGGGATAATGGAGGCAGTTATTGCTGAACAAAGTCATAGGTTTGGTTTGCATACATTCAGGTGGGAATGACTCTGACTTTGAAGAATGGCACGTGTCATGGTATAGCCACACAAAAGATTGTAACTCAAACACGATGAAAAAGAAAAGCCTCACTAGGTAGAAACTGAGTAGCAAAACTCACTTCATTTCTTCTTAGCTCTGGTAAGCCACAAATATCAGTAGCTACCAGGAAGAATTTCATTGCCATCTACTTCTTGGGGTAAATTGAGGTCTAAATCTAAGCTAATGTGCCCAGAAGCTCTTGCTGGAGGAAAAAGAGAAAGAAAAAAACAGAAGAATAAAAGGGAAAAATTCAGCTGAGTTTAATCTGAACAGTGTATCCATCACCAAAAATGATACAAATCAGCTATTACTGGATCATGCAAAAGCAACTCCACTACCTGTGATCCTTCCTTTGCTTTCTAAACCTCTTTTCAGCCCAGCCTAATGAATTGTCAGAACTGTCAGACAGCTCCAAGGAATGACAAATGTCTATGATTTGCTGCTGCTACTTTGCTGAAAACACCTGATGTATATAGTCTTGAAATCCTCTGTTTTGTATTAAAGGCAAGGGTAAGCTGAAGGAATTGGTGTATGTGTAGAGTTATTTTCTTTCATTTTACATATATGTAGCCTAATCAGAAGAATATGATACAAGAAAGTTCAGGTTGCATATTAAAGCACTACTAAACCAGGAAATGACCCAAAGGAGGCAGAAGAGGCAACCTCAGCTGTGGCCCATTTTCAACATTTTACAATCCCATATTTAGTTATATGATTTCATATTATGTATATTAACTGTCTATGACCCGACATAAAACTTGCAATGATGTATGTCCATACTTGTATGATGTTTTCTTAATCAAAATTATAGACAATAAAACACAAAGCTTTCTAATTCCACAAAGAAATTATTTGACAGACAATAAGATCAATCAAATAATTAATCTGACAAATATCAGGGTTTGAGTTATACAGGCTCCAAACATTTATTAACTTGCAGCCAGATTCTGTGAACATTTGTCATTGACTTAAATGGGTCTAAGATTTCACTTCTTGACGAGTGACAGGCCCTGATGGGTATTTAGTCATTTCTGCTATACCAGATTGGCACTGTACTTAATACATTTGCTAATTCTGTCATAGAACTTACTCTCTGTAACATTCCCCTGCACCTTCCCTAAAGAAACTCTTGTGAAGCTGTCCCTTCAATAACACACACAGAAAAAACATAGTTTTGGAAAACAGACAGTACGACTCTTGCTTAATTAGTCACGTGTCCAGCACTGTAATGCATTTATAAAAGGCTGTTATTGACTGGAGAATATTTTTTGCTGCTTTGGTGGCTTGTTGGGCAATATTTTCACAACAGCTCCCAGGCAATCAGGCTGTTTGTATGACTTTATGGGAAATGACCTGCATTATGTAAGTACCGTTAGAGAAGAGATAGACACAACCAAGGTAACAGACACTAGGAACCTGATCTGAGTAAGATTAGGAGTGTCACAAATTGGGTTCCTCAGCTGAAAGATTGGAGGCAAAGAACTGAGGTCGTGAAAAGCTGAACCAACTGTGTCAATGAACAAGGAACTAAGCACAGCTGATCATTCCTTTCACTAACACAGAGTGAGGTTTACTGTTACAGAGTGAGCTGCCTGGGGAGCTGGTCCAGATTTAAAGGGCTGCTAAAAGTAGGAACCTTAATGAGAACCATGAGGATATTTTGTCATATTTCTTGTAGACCAACTCATTTCCACCTTGGGGGAAAAAAAAGAAAGAATACTGTTTGTAGATCAAAAGACGCTCCCAACCCCTCTTCTCCAAGTGTGCACGGTGGTCTCCATGAATGGTAGAGCCAAGGGCGATGCCTCAAAGATGGGAAATGAGGTTGAGCTAGCTCTCAATGTTTTATCAATTTCACTAATGCTTCAGGCTCTCTGCAAGCCAAGAACATCAGAAAAACTTATTTCCCAAAGAATCAGGCCTAGTCCAAAAAGAAAGTATTTGCCTAGCCCTTGTGAGTCTGATTAAAGCGAGGGCTGGGAGAAACAAAAAAAATACAAAAAGGCCTATAAAATTTAAATTGATTAATTGACTCACATGAAAGACTGCAAAATGGAAGGCCTGCGTGCTGCGCGTCTTACAAGAAAACACCACTGGCACACACTAGCACAGCTGCTACATTGGTATAGCACGTCTGCAGGTGATAATGAACACATTCTTCCTCAAACCACACCAGTGAGTCTCCCCATTTTACAGACAGGGAACTGAGGCACAGAGAATACATCTCAGGACCTCCAGGGCATTGGTTTGCTGACACCTATTGAAATCAAGTGCATTTAAGCCTCTAAACAGGAGTTAAACACTAAATAGCCTGGAGGATTTGATCTAAAAGGCTTTGCCCTTGGGGGTCAGTTGCAATAAACCAGGGGGTGGAAAAGAGGTCCCCACATATTGATTGGCTAACTACTGGGATCATGCATCCTCTGCCTTATGAACAGACATGATTTTGGGCCAAAGTGCCTGCCTGCGTGAAGATACTGGGTTATCATCACCCGCTATGTCACGTCAAAAGCACGTTGATAGGACTATCTGAGGATCTCGTGGGGCATCTGTGCTGGTGGATAACAAAGGGGGCCTGGTGCTCGCTCAGCAACGAGAGCTGAGCTCCCACAAGCAGCCACAGCAAAGGGCAGGAGGAAGCTCTGAAATACACTGTTGGTCCCATGGATGCACAGCAAATGAAGATGTGTATATCCAGACAGGAGGAATAATGAGAAATAAATGCCAAAGAGATTGCTAGGTTCCTCTTAGATTAACTCTCGTTTGACAGTGGTTGGGGTCTGGGAAATCCTCTATGATTTAAGAATAAGAATTCTTCTCTAAGTGGCCTAAAACTCGCTGCTATATCATCACTTGCTGTTGTCAAATAAATAATCATGTGAAATCAGCTGCAGAGAAAAGTCTCCTGTAGAACAGAGTTCATGCATGACATATGATATATCTTTTCAAAGGGACAGATACATCTTTCTTACAGCCAGCATGCAGCTTCCTTCACTGCACCTTCCTTCCCATCCAAATCACCTCAAATAAATGTGAGTTCTGCTGTGTTCACAGTAATTCCTTCATTTTTAAACACATAATGGAAATGTATAACTAGTCCTCATAAAAATTTATATCTCAATTCGTCCCTTTAATTTATAACAGGCCCTCCAGGCAGTTATTATTCAAACATTAATAAAATGCCTATGGATCACCAAAAGCATCAATTTTCACATTCACCTCCCCTCCTATTTGTACATATATAAAGCCAGATTAGAGTTAATGCCACTTCTGTGTCTAACAACAATTACACCTTTAATAAGATAGGAACAAATGATATATTATCTTAATCATGTTAGGAATTTGAGTTCTTTTCACGAAACAAAGTTGAATTTTTTATGCCCTTTGTGACAATTGTTACTTAACAGCCTATATGTTTGGATATTGCAGTTTATGCAAATGTTCATGTTCTATAAATTTTAGATTTATCTCCATTTATCATTTCACATGTTCTAATATACAGACATTATGGTTTAGCGTGTGACTCTGCACACAGTCTAAAATACGATTAGGACACCTTTCATTTATTTATACCATAGAGAAAAGGATGGAGGAGGGGAAATAGCTATGGTAGGGGCCAGATCCTCAGCTTCCATAAAACCATGTACTGTGCAGAGCTGCATCTCACTACGCTGATATAAATCCATTGAAGAATTCGGTCTTTCATTTGCTAACAGTTACATTTTAAAGGATTAAAGTTTATAAGGGAAACCTTTCATTCTGTGCTCTAAAAGCAGTCGCCAGCTCATTGTATATCACACTGTAAAAACTCTTACTCATGAGGGTAATCATTGTTAATATGAGCTCTCCCATAGAGAGACAAGGAGACAACTTGCATGCACAACAGTTTTTGGTTTGAGGCTCATTTAAGAGGAGCAGTGATCATTAGGGCCATAAAGATTCATAGGAAAGAATTTCCTGAGATCTTTCATTTTTCTGCTGGGAAATTTAAAGCCTCTTGAATTTGGAGAAGAGAGTGGGAAAAGTAGATCCTAGGCCATAGTTCAATTCTGCATATATCACTACAGTCGTATTGACATCAAAGAAACAACAGCAATTTTTGTCATCTAATAAGCTGGCTCTTTGCATGGCCATGAAAAAAACCCACCAAAAAAACCAACCAAACAAAAAAAAACCCACCCAAAGCATCTGAGGTCTAAAAGAAGTTAGATTTATTTTTAGACTTCACTCATGGGAACTAGCAATGATGTTTCAAATGGGTTCTAAGCTAAGGGGAAATTACCAAGAATGGAGATGTCATTATGGTTTCTTTACAGAGGTAAACAGAGTATATGGGCAGGAATTCAGTTCCACCACCTTGCCTTCATTATGGAAACTGCATTTGCAGTACTGTTGAAAACCAGGCTTTAGCCGTCTGGGAAATCTGTCTCCTTTAAAGTTTGCAGTGTTGATCCGGGTGATTTTTATGATGGTGCCTTCCACCCATGCCAGCAGGAAGTTCCCATTCATTCACTAAGGTGCTCCTTCCATTTCCATACAATGCAGAAAACGCTGATGAAGACTCAGGGAGGGACCACAACCAAAGTGAACCCCATTAAGACAGGAACTGCCTTCCTGTGTGTTTCATTATTAATACTGAGTTCAATTACTCTGATTTCTTCTGTTGATGAATTAGTAGCACCAGAACCAAGTCCCTGGCTGATACCCATTTGTCTTTGCTTATAAGTGCTAATGTGATCCTGTTCCTTTAAAATCAAACTCCTGCTTCAGTCACTTTACGTCTTTGCAACACTAACTGTCTTTTCACTAATTGGTTCTGTGTAAATGAAACAAGCTGAAAAACACTGTGGCACCAATAAATATTAATAAGTTATTGTTTGTTTTCTTTACCTTGCTTATGAATTCATACAAAGACAGTGCTAAGACATTAACTCCAGTCTATTAATTGCCACCTGATAATTGCCACCTGATACTTTTCTCCTGGATAATTAGGTACCCATTAGTTCTAATCAAGTAGTTACTTAATTATTGCAGTAATTAGTCTAATGGACTAGCAAATTGAAGCTTTATCACTTTTGGATACTTAATGTTCCTGACAGAGTACTTCACAAGTGTCAGGGTTCCTGATTCAGCAACCTGCCATTGATGAACCCCCTGCTGCCATTTCCACCCCACCCACACTGCTCCCCAGCCACTCGCAACACAACTTTGGTTCGTGAAGCCAGAGGCAACATAAATTTGAGTCCCTCTTCCTTCTCGTTCCCCTTCCCACCCCCGTCTGTGCCTCCCCTCCTGTGCTCTTACTGCTCGTCTCATTCCATACCAAAAGAACTTTGCTGGGAAATTAAATAACATCTTGGCATGGAGATCACATGCATTAGGCTGTACAGCAGTGTGATTCAAAGAAAGGAGCTAATGTTGGCAGGTGTGGGAAGAAAACAGCAACTGTGAAGGGAGAAATAATAGACAGCGTTCATGAATACTCATACAGCCAGGCTTGGAAAGAAAAAGGGAGAGGAGCAAAGCCGACTGGTGGTAAATGAAGGCATGGCTCCAAGGTCTGGGACTGGTAATAGGTCTCTCTTTCATCTCCAAATCAGAGGTGCAAATCTGACAGAGATTTTTTAGTGAATAAAAACCACGGAAAGTCTTTTTTTCTGCCCATGGTCTCTGTACCACGGAGTTGGTGGACAAGAGGCCATTAGCATTTCTCTGTCCCACAGTTTTGTAATTAATATCATAGTTAATTCTAAAGGGCTGTCAATCCCACACTTCCACAGTATTCAGTTTAGAAAGGGCATGTGAAATGCTATCCTCATGCCTATACTCTGTCCATGTACTAGTCCATACTTCGTCTTTGTGCATTGTGCTTGCTTTTGGATACTAATGCGTTTGAGGTGGATACAACAAGCACAGACATTTATGAGCATTAAATGTGGATTTCTCTTTCCCATTGATCATCTGATCCAGATTCTCTCAAGTCTCTTTATGTCAGATTTGTATCAGGATTGATCATCAAGGCCTTTTTGCAAGTGTCATCTGCCCCAGGCGCTGCAATGTGTAATGTGTAAGTGCTCATTGTACTGGGAAGGGGAAAAAAAGATTGATCCTGACCAGAAATAAAGAGGCTAATTCCATTCAATAATGCTTGACAACTTGCTAATGGTTAAACTACTTCGCATATGTGGTAAGATTATGTATTCTGAAATAGATGTATTTATCCTTCTTGATCAGATAACTCAGGTTTCTATTGCTGCTAACACTCTAGCACAGTCTCAGATCTTGTCCAGAGAAACAGGCTCTGCAACGTGCTTTGAGTGGGTCCTGCTGGAGGGTGCCGGGTTTCCACACAGCTGGGTAGTTGGGTTTGCTTTTTATGGATGGCAAGGTACAGGCTCGTGGCAGTAAGGAGAGATAACTGTTAGGCACCTGGATTTTGACCTACTACGGAACTGGAACAAGGCCAAGTTGTGTGTCAGATGTCTCTTATGTGTCAAAAGCAGTGTCATTTAGGTTACTACACAGAGACCAGGGTCCCCTAGTCTGCCATGTAATGCATATTCATAGAGCAAAATAAACCCCACCCCGTAGTATCCTCAGAAACATTGGAATTTAACTTACCTATTGAACTATCCTTGGTATGTTCATATTATCAGAGCTGAGAAGCCAACAGTTTTCTGGGGAAACATAAATTAATTAGTAATGCTATTTCTCCTAATTCTTCTTGCTGCATGAAAAGCGGTGTCCTGTTTCAGTTTCTTCGCACTCTTACCCAAAAATACAAGACCGTGACAGAGAGGTCACCGGCTCCTGAGTTTTCTGCCATAGCTCCACGTGCATCCACCACAACCAGCTGCTAATGCTCTTTTTCTCTGAAGTTACACTTTAGGTAACAGTCAATAAAACCTTATGCCGCTACTGAAAAATCATACCACAAAACTGCTTAAACACCTGTGTGAGGCCACTGAGCAATAACAATCCCATGCACTGAAAGCAAAATTAGGCAAAGCGTACTTGGCCCATTAAGAAAACATATTACTTGAAATTACAGTGCCTCAGGATGCCTAGATCTTGCTCCTGGTGCTGGCTCTGTGGAAGAGGGCTACCAGCCCTGGCCAGCATGGGACCTGTATTGACCTGAATTCAAGTGTCGGAGACCACTGTCTCTGTTGAAGACTCCCAGTGGCAGAAATCTAGTAGAGAAAGGTTTTGATGGTGAGAAACAGTTACATTCTTGTCCATCAAAAGCCGTAAATTGTAACTGATACTAAAAAGTAAGCAAAGTCACCTGAGGAAGGCAGAAAACCTTGGAAAATCATTGGCTGCTGGATCCTCCTGGGCTCCTGAGTAGTGTTGCTGCTGCAAGCACCTAGGATCGTACCTGTGTCCCTCAGTGCGCAGCCGAGAGCGGGCAAACACTGACAGCCTCATCCAAACTCCCCAAACTGCTCAGAATTCTCTGTCCTGCTGTGAGCAAATTTGGTCCAGAGCTGCATCTCCAAGAGTGCTCCCCACACGCATGAGCTGGCACTCGGGGGAGAGGGCAGAGGGGCAGCAGGTTGGGGGGGACTTATCGGGGGGGTCTCACGCATACTGTGCCTTCACCGAGGCTAAACAGAGACTGTCTGTCTCCAGTGCTATCGATTCAGCACAAGCACTAAATTCATTTTAAGGATGCTGAGAGCAAGCAAGTAAACTATACGTGACAGATGTTAGTCACGTTGCTTAATGTACTACTTGAAGGTGTTCAGATGCTCTGCTGATGAGGGTGCAAATAAAACCAATGCAGAATAGAGTGAAACAGGCTAAGAAAGGATTTCTACTTTTAAAATGCTAAAAAGGGTTTTTTAGCTTGAGGAGGTGTAAATATCATAGTATCCACATCATCGATTTTCCCTCTGGATTTGACTTCGAAGCACTTGTACAATTCTTCAGAAATGACACCGCAACAAGCAAATTAGAAGACAAACTGAAAATACGTTTTATGTTGGAAATACCAGGAGAAACTGTCCAATGATTATTGAGAGAGAGATGCAGAACTCATTAAGGCAAGATTGCTTGAAAAGCTTATGATGGTGTTGCATGCAAAAGAAAAGCAAAAAAAAAAAAAAAAAGAAAGAAATGTAAAGAAGCAAAATCCTTAGCACCCTTCTCCACTTCTCTCTGTGCACTTTCTAGCACTTCAGTTCACAGGCTCAGTTGCAATCAATTTTAGCTTGTAACAATTCAGCAGTTTAAGATCTCCATAATAGTTTAGACCACTGCTGTTCAATGGGTTGCACAGCTTTTGGAAAAGCCTGCATGATGTGCTGGGGAGGGGTGTAAGTGCAAAGGGAAGGAAGAATCAGGGAGGCATGCTGCTTCCAATTTGTCTATCCAAATCTAAGATCTTTTTATGGAGGGTGGGTTATTATTGGAAAGATCTTATTCTTCACCTCTTTGAGGAGTTCTCTGAGAGCATCTTTTATGCTTTTCATCATTTTCTTGCTTTTGCACACATGGAACAAATGCCAGCCCATAGGATACAGGTGATAAGACAAGATCAAAGACAACCATTCAGCCTTCTGCCACTGAATAAAGCTGGGTTGTTTGCCTGTATGGGAAAGTTAGTAGCAAACTATCTACAGGGTGACATGCCGAACACTATGTGGTTCCTCACGAACACTTCAGGCAAACATTAAGTGCAAGATACCTTGCACAAAGGTAACAGGAACTCCTTAAGAGAGGTTCCCTGAAACTGAAATGTTAGTGAGGGGTATCCTGGATCCTGCTGGTGAGAAGAGTTTGGCACCCAAGATACTCAGTAGCAAAACTGCACTGAAAAAGCAGTGGCAGGCAAGCAGAGTCTGAGGAAAGCGGAGTGATAATTAGGTTGGAAAGACACTCCAAGCCATAATTTCATCCTTCTGGCATAATTGGACAGAGAGCTGGGAGTATGAGAGAATAGTTAAAACACTCCTGGCCCTCAGGAGATGTACCACTGGCCAACGTGAGGAGGGTGGAATGGCTGGGCCACCTTCCACTGCTATATCAGGTTGAGGACTAGACGAAGCACACCAGTGCCACCTTCCCTGGCCTTCTGTAGCTGGTCTTTGCTAAAGGTTAGGGACATGGAAATGGGCAAAAGATGGTATCTGGCTCTAATTTCTCATTCAGGTGAATGCAGGTGAAGTAAGCACCTAACGCTCAAATGCAGTTCTCCCTGCTTGACGTCTGTCTTCTGTCACCCCAGTGCAGAAGAGCCTGGGTAGGTGCCACCTCTCCTGTCAGTTGCTGCAAGGGAGTTGAAGTTTCCCCCTCTAGCAGGATGCACAGCAGTGATACAACCAGTACCCCCATCCCAGTCTGTACCAGCCCCCCAGAAACAGCGTGGGGGTGGGTCTGGATGTCCTCTCATGTGTCCTTTTAAAGCAGCAAGTAATCTGCTTTCCTGCTAATCCTGCTTTCTTCTTCTCATTTAGATCCTCCTAGCGTAGGTCCCGCATGGAAATGATCTCAGGTTACAAGTGAAGAGGGAGGAGGACCAATCCCTCTGAAGTTTGGGTGTATGGATGGTTGAACCCCTGGATTTGGGGTTCTTTGGGTTTTTTTGCAGGTTGTTCTCAGCTGCCTGTCAGAATGGGCCATGATGAAACCCAACATCTTGCAGAGACATAAAATGGAAAACAGGCAACTCATCAGAAAAGTAGCAGCTGTTTTACACCATCACAAAACAAAATCATCATACACTAAAAACTAGATTTAGCAGTTTAAAAGAGCTGCTAACACAAAATTAGCTGGAGACAACAGCGTGGTTTAGAAACTGACAGTGCTTCACTCAAACGCCCTAATTCATGTAAAAACAACTTAGGAAACATTAAACGGCTGATGCTTTTGGAAAGGGGAAGAGCATTCAGACTTTCAACAGCTGCTTAGGAAGAACGTGCAGATTTATTGCATCATCTTTTTTTTCTTTTACGAATTTTAAATAAGCATTGTGTCAAAACTGCCACCTCTTAAATAACAATGATGCTATAGTCCTTCTGACAGAGGGAGACACCAGCTTTTATTGGCAAGTCATTTGTATTTATTGCAGGCTGAAAGCCAGTAAAAAGGTTGTACAAAACTTTAACGGTGAATGAGATGGAATAAGAAGGCCTTGAGCACTTTGGATCATCAAATACTTCAATAACTGGATATGGCTGTTCATACAACCATAAATTCATATACATGGAGAGGATATAAAGACCCAATTGCCATATGAATGGACTTTCTACTGCCTTCTGGAAACTCATATGCATATACGATCTGTGCTAGATACAGGTGCAATAGCAGCTTTCTTTTGGCCCAGCTGTATTTCCCATTGAGGATGAAAATTTCCCTGTGTTGTAGATACATCTTGCCCATAACCAACACAACTCCTGAGGGTTAGATATTTGCCTGGCAAGAGATTCAGCTAATCACTTTACTACCAAAGGGCATGTGGCTTGGCCAGAGGTCTATCATCTGGTAACAACGAAGAGGTGATTCCTGATTGCTTGGGACTAGATTTAATTTGTCCATTCAATTACTAAGATAAGAACTTGGTTTATTTTTTCCATGAAGCAGCTGCCCTACTCTGGCTGAGGTGCTTCCATATCTCCATGGTGGCAAGTCCCTTCATCTCTGTGACCTGACCCTGCCTGTATTAGGGGAATTCTCCCATCGAGTCCCACTAAACTCCTGCCTGAGTAAGGAATTCAGGGCTGGATACAGAGTAAAGGAGGAATAAAGTTTAAGCTGAGGTCTGGCTATTTGTTCCGTGCTGACAAGTTGTGGCCCTGAAGAAGTCTTTTGTCTCCTAACTCATTGTGGGGGTGGGAGCATAAAAAGTGCCCCATTCTTCAAGGGTATTTTTATTTAGATCCTACTCTTCAAAAGGCTATATATAGAAATAGGAGTCTAGTTGCAATCCAAAGTTTGAAAAGTTACAGACTCCTACAGACAGTCTCCGATGGATCTGAAATTTTTCAGCTAAACAACATCTGTGCTCTTGACCTGAGACCTAGATTTCACATTTCAGGAATTAAATGAGCATCATTTTCTCAAAGACATTAGACCAAGGCTGGGCTATCCAAAGGATGGCTTCAGGATTTAGATGAAGACATTTTCATGTCAAGGAGACTTAAAACCTGACATATCTTGTTTCTGTTGAAAAGCCAGACCTACTTTGTTATACCACATTGTGGCTCGTTATGTGCAGGAGGCAAAGGAAAAGTGGAGGTTTTTCTGGATTTAACATCTCTTACAGGATTGTCTGCAGTAACAGGGTATAAGGCTCAGTGACCCAGATGATCTGGCCTTGTCTTATATTACTCTGTTCCCAATTTATCCGAAGACTGTGCCAAAAACCTGCCAAAATATAAGGGAAATATTTGAGACCTCTGCCAAACTGTGAAGCCTCTGGGTCTGAGACACCCCAGATATTTTGATTAGACTGTAGGAGTTGAGCCCGAAAAAAGGGGAGTGTGAAAGGAAAGGAAAGCTATTCCCTACCTGCTGCTGCAAAGCTGGGGCATGTGT
>VYZV01044585.1:342631-353530 GCA_013401275.1 Pandion haliaetus | reverse complement strand
GGGGGGGGTTGCGGGGGGGATGAACAGAGAACCTTGCAGCAAGCAAGGCGAAGAGCCAGAGGAGGGATTGACTGATCTTGTTTCAGATCAGATGGATGGCTCTAAATGACCTGTAAAGACGCTCCCTGAGCCCTGAGCCACAACATTAAGAGCCAAGACACCACCAGCACTTCTGAAGTAGTTATTAGTGACTGACGCAGCACTTGTCAACTGCGACTTCAGTTTCAAGTAATAGTTTAACAGCATCAACTTGAAGAAAGGTTATATCTCAGTGTGTCTGGTGTGCTGCTGACACTTAAAGGAAATAATTGGTAGACTTAGAGCAAGGGCAGACGCCAGTGGTAGAACGGGAGAGGAGGTTGGGTACTCAAAGCAAAACTTCAACAATACTGTGTGAAACAAGAGCCAGGAATCCATCCTAAGCCCTGGCATAAAAAGCATGAGGAAGCTGTAACCCAACCTGCAGAAAGAGCTCTGTTCTCCCCACCATGAGCTGTGCTGCTGTGACATTTAAAGGCTCATCTACAGTTGCAGTTTGCAGCCCTGTCCTAACAAGAGGACAAAACCATGTTGCAATTCTTGGCCAGCTTTTCGGAAAGCACATGTAATGCAACCTCCAGCTGATTTTTGGCTTCAGGACAGCAAAGCCCAAGAGAAAGTATATATGTGTGTATGCATGCGTGCTGTGGAGGAGAAGACAGGAAATCGTCTGGAATGAAGTGCACAGTCTCATTTTACCTGTAGTTTGGCTGTGTGATGCTAAAATAGAGGAATTAGCATGCAAATCCAGCAGTCCCTTGGCTGTCATCACCTTCCAATTAGCTGCATTTGATTTCTGTGGGCGCTGATGGATTGTGTCAGCAGGTGAGATAGGATGTCTGAAAGGTGCTCTGGCTGCCACGGGCAGGAGAGGGCTACGTGTGTGCATGTTTTTCCCCTGTGCTGGTTGCTGGCATGATGCTGGCATGCCAAAATAAAAGCACTGCCATCACTCATTGGCCAGAGGAACTGATTCTGATCTCTGTGATCCTACATTTCTGCAGACATTGGTGTAACAGCCAGAGCAGCTGAAGTCAGGTGGGGTGATCCACCAGTTATCAAGGTCAAAGAGCGGGTGTCTCAAACACATGGTTTGGAGCAGTGTTTCCGGTTACTGTCCCATTCTGTTCCCCTATTGTCATTTCAAAACCTTTTTCTAATTTATATTATTTATCACCAGAATTGCGTAAGGCAAATCACAGTCCCCCTCACAGAGGTAAGGGAGTCTCAGTGCTTGGTGCTGTAGAAATATAAAATCTTGTTCTTGTCCCAGGAAATGCACAAGCAAAACCAAGGGAAGAGAAACTGGCAAAAGAGCAGAGGAAATCGCATGGTAACCTGCACCAGCGTAAAATACAGCTGCACCCAGGGAAGGGAGCCTTGCAAACATACTTCGTGCTCTCATAAGGAGACAGTATGTATAGTCTAGCCAGCCAGACTGAGAGGGTGGACAGGGCTCTGGCTCCTTGACTTCCCCTAACACATGCTCCTGACTGTGACCAGCAGTGTTTCAGCAGACCAAGCTAAAGTGGTAGTGTGTGAGCGAGTCAGAAGAGTGTCTTCAAAGTGAACAGTAGCTTGTATTTTTTGAAACAGAAGAACTGTCATGGAAAAATATCTTCCTTCCAGGGGAAGGAAGCCAAGACAGAAACAACTTGGTCACACCAATAAGCTAGAGAATTTACATTTACAGAACAATTTTGAAAAACAGGCATGTGATCCAATTTGTCCAGAGAAAAGGATGTTTCCACAGATAAGATGCAAGTCATTCTGAGCCTCTGTAAGCATTTCAGTTGTGTGGAGCACCAGGAAAGTCAGCATCTTTTCTGTTTGTTATAAATAAAACTCAGAAAGACATAGACACATTCTGTATGTAATAAATTAGAGGGAGGTGAGCAAGTTGAAGACATTGCTTACATTAGAAGTCTTAGTAACTGTAAGTGTGGGGCCCAGGTCACGACAGAAAAAAAGGAGAGACAAAGAGGCAGGATTTTGTGGAGTGGAAATTAGAAATTCATGGTCAGCTTAAGATGATGGCTCACCATGAGTGAGTAAATGTCAAAGGCACTGCATGAAGTTTTACTTTTGGACAAATGAAAACAAGTCTGGAGTAGGCTTGTGAATCATTGTCATAGCAGTGATACTTGAGTTTGCACATGCAGATAAGGTTGCCTAGAGAAAGGTATGGGAACAGAAAAGGAAGAGACTAAGGACTGGTATCTGTGAAGCCAACACAAAATTGGAGGGTGGGGAGACAATGAGGAGCCTTCAGTCAACAAGAGCAGCATCAATAGAGGACTGAGTCACAGATGCTCAGAAGAACAAATTTCAAAAACTAAGAAATAATGCCTAAAATTTGCTGATGGGTCAATAGGCTGGGGCTGGCATACTGCTGCCAAGAAATACAGAAAGGTTTTGTTGAGAGCTATTTTAGTGGGATGTAAGGTTGGGTACATAGGACAAAGAAGGTAGAGAAAGCACATTGAGCAAGCCTAGATAGGAAGGGGAGCAGGGTTTCCAGAGAGGCAAACAGAGACAGAGAGAAATGCATACAAATGGAAGGAATAAAACATTGCATTATGAGAGCTGGAGAACAGAGAACAGTGAAAGGTTCAGTAGTATGAGAAAAGAAATGAGAGGGGAAACTACAGATCAAGAGATGAAATTAGACTTCTGGGTTATAAGGATAAGAAAAGAAGAAAAGTGTTTGTGACTGTGATGGGAGAGGGAGAAAGAAGGGAGAAACAACCTGATTCAATTTTCTCTTCAGAGAAATCAGCAAGAGCCTGTACACTACTATAAACAAAGACAGAAAGGGGAAAGTTGAGGAAGAAGTAAAAAATGCAGTTGGGAGAAGATGTGAGAGATGGAGACCAAGGGCTGGAGGAGAGGAAGAGAGGGGGTATCACCAGGAGAGAGGATGCAAATGACTCAGATATGGAAGAAAAAGTAAAGCTGGAGTGGACCTGATAACTCTACCAATGGAGGGCCAGGATGGGACAACCCTGAGGAGGATCCAGGTAGCAGAATAAATTCCAGCTCCAGCTTGACCTGCAAAAAGGTCATTGAATTTATTCTAAAAGCAAGGAACAATGAGAGACTAATTTAAGCTACTGTTAATAACAACATACTATTTAACTGTAACAACAACATTGATGGTATTCTGAGCTATATGTCATCTGCTGGTTTTTATTATCTTAAAAGAGAGCACGCCAGAGAAGCTTAAAAGAGCACTGCCACCTTTGGCACCTACCCCAAATCAGGCCTGCAAATCCACCCTGTGTCTCGTTCAGATTGAGAGTTTCTGTCCTTGAAATGTTAAACTCATTATCTGGTAGGTGTGGACAGTCTTCTGTCTAACAGAGCCAGGAAGAAATTTGACATGAGTATGTCGGGGGGGGGGTGTGTGTGGAAACAACTCCTGAGAATGTTGAGAGCGCATGTATTTTTGGCAGAGGATACCAGCCAGACATGTCAGCTGATAGCATCCATAGAGCTGGAAGACTGAAAATGAACTGCATTATAACAAACAGAGATTTCACAACTGAAAGCAGCACACTGACATTTATATTAGCTCCATTTGACATGACCTGACGGGCTGGGCTGGCCTGGAGTGAAGCCCGTCGCAACATCCACCCACCTCTGCCCCAGCCTACCAGTGCCTCCGCCGTGCTCCTTTCTCACTGTCCTGGGAAGGAAGGAGATCATACACATCCTGACACTCTTTGCTGCAGGAAAGCCAGTTCCTGGGCCAAATGCTCAGCTAACGAGCGGAGGCAGTGCTTTTACTTTGTCCTGATTGAGGGGATCTTGTGATAGGCCATGGCCATCGATGCAAGTCAGGAGGGCTTGATGAGCTCCATCTAGAGAAGAAACGTGGTGGGGTCAGGAAAGGTTCCCCTCCTCTAGGCTGTTCTGCGCTCTGACACTGAACCAGAGTAAATCCTTTGACCTTGGTGGAGTTACCCTGATTTACCTGAAAGTTATAGGGAGCAGAATCCAGCCCAATAAATTATATCAGTTTTATGGGGTTTGCGTATGAGAGCAAGGGAAGTCTGGATCCTCAGTCCCTAGGGCTACTTTGGGGACTGACTGTCAAGGTGTGTTTTTTATTGTGTGTACCGCTTGTCTGATGATAGGAACTAAATTGAGAAGAGGCTCATTTCTCACAGGCCACTGAGCAACTAGAATGTGCTAACTGTCATACGTAGGAAGCACTCAGGTGTCGGGATTGTCAAGAGAGAAAGTGCAGTGCTTTTTATTAACTGCAAGAGCAATCAACTCTGTCTGGGTCTGCTCAGTCTTGTGGAAACACATAGTTCACACTGGGCAATGCTCAGCGGCTTAACACAGGTATCAACACTGTGCCTCTGGTAACAACTTCACATTAGAGCTGTTGCATTACAGGCTGTTGCATTACAGACTGTTGCATAGTCACAACTATACTTGTGGTGCTTGGTAGGCTGATCTCCTGAAGGCATTTGCTAAGTCTGAATAGGTTGAACATTACACGACTGAACAGCATATTTAAACTGTATTTTGTCTTGCCCTCTGAGGTCTTGCATGGTTTATGCAAAGGCTGTGTGCACCCCTTTTGCCTGGCGTATTGCCCTGCTCAGAGGCTGGGTGTGCTGGTTCAGGCTCAGACCTGAGCAAATGGGGCTGCTTCAGGGTTTTGGACTGGAGGGGTATAGCCAGGCAGCACAGTGCATGGCAGAGGGACCCTATAAAGAAAGGGTGGGATGAAGATGATTTCAAGACACTAGTAGTCTTTTCCTGAAGTTGACAGGTCCAGTGAGCCCTTCCTTGAAGACTATGAAGATAGCCTCGAATTCTTTTGAGGAGCAGGGGGGCTTAAATCTGATTTGGCTTGAATTTGACTAAGTTGCTTTGAATTAAAATTGTTCAAATTCAACCACAATTAAAAAAAAAAATCAAATCACGCTTTTGAAAACTGTTTCTAGTAGCAGCATCAGTGCCTTTTGCTGGTGGTAAAAAGGTAAATTGTGGTCCAGATTTCATTTGCCTTGTGACACTGTGTCACCACTGGACTCTGGGAGAGGAGCTCAGGGGCTTTCTTTTCTCAGCTGGGAGATCTCCAAATGCTACGACCCAGACACGATCACAAGTAGATCCCTGCAGCATGCATAGGAAATAGGCCAAATACCCCTTGAATCCCTAAATTGCTTCCTCACTGCCTAGAGGTTATCGGAAATAGTACAAAAGGTTCAATCTCTGTCAAGAAGTCAGTACCTATGTGAGAGCTGCTACATCTCAAGAAGCAGCAGAAGTGGGGGAAATCTCTAACCTGTTGCCTCAGCTGGGAGTTTTCTGCCTGAAGTGATCGGTCTATTACATTTCCCTAGCACAAAATCAGCACACAATTAAATATATATGTGTGGGCAAAGTTCCAATCTGTTTACTTCACCGCTTTACCTAGGGAAAGCCCTGAGAATAGCATTAAAGCAAGAGGCCAGCTGGGCTAACAGAAATGTTCACGGCTGGCTGCAGTGCAGCGCTTAGTTGCAAACACGGAAAATAGCCCACTACATCAGAAAGAGAAAAATGAAATACATGAGGAACACTGGCCACTGCGGTGGCTGAGTCTCTCCCTTTTCACATGGTCAGGGATGCTAAACATCCCTCTCTGATCACTCCAGAGTGAAATACTGCCTCGTGGTACTGTACGAAATGCAGAGCCTCAGAGCTGTGCATGCGATTTCCCAGTTTATCGGGGTGGGTTACACATTTTGAGGACAAGCAAAGTGACGCATCCTGTATTCAGAGAAGGGTCGGTCAGCTGTACAGCGGTTTGTGCCCTTAGCAGGTGCTTCAATGTCAAAGGTGTTAAAGCTGGTTATTTTCAGCGCTGTGCCAAGTGCCGTACAGGCTTGTTCCTGCCCCCATTCTAATTAAATTTATAGGCAGTGACTATGAGCTGGGCTAAGAGTTGAGCTGTCATGTTAAGGGAGATGCACCAGCAGCTGGAAAGACAGAATTTCTGGTGGTGGCTGTACTTTCTGGAAATCCAGTCTCATCTCTCATATGTTTCACACACACACACACACCCACACACACCCACACACACACCCACCCCCCTGCTCTGTAAGTTATGTGCTTTGGTGGATTGCCCCTGTCTTTACAGGAATATACACAATATAGCTAAGGGCTCTATCCTTCTGTCAGCTACATCAGTGTAACGCAGACTTCTCCAGCAGTGAATATGCCGCAGATAATTTAACCCTAGACACAGGCAGTTCTGATTTTCAGTGGAGCTGGTGAGAACAGCAGGTTTTGCAGCTCTCAACTGATGGTCCTATGACTGCATGGTGCAAAGTTGTCCCAGAGTTTGCACCTCATCCACCACCAGAAGACTTGTTAGAACAGTGCTGCAGGCAGGTCCCTGATAAATTGGGATGATCTTGGTCACCGCTCCAGGACTAATTTCCCTAGCAAGGCACATAACCGAACTCTTCACATGGTTTACATTGAACATTTCCTACGGCTTTCAGCTTTATGTTAGACAGTATCCCGAAGGACCTCTCTAAGACCGGCTGGGTAGTGCTACCAGAGACAACAGCACCTCAAGGGATGAGGCAGCCCCAGGACCTACAGCATATTCTTTTAACCCTCTTGAATTGTCCTTCAGGAATTCACCCAGCCCACCCCTGCCCTAGACTAGGAGATGTGATAAGATCACAGCTGGAAGTAAAGTGTCAGCATGCCAAACAAATATATTTCCTACAGCCCTTCTGAGGGTTATGTTAGCAAAACAACTTCAAGCTACAGTGTGTTGTTGCCTGCACACCCTCTGGAGAGCATTGGCTGGTCTCTGTATGGCACAGCAGAGCACTCAACCAGTTCATTTCCCTCTGGCCAGATCGAAGGAGGATAACGATTCTGATAAATCTATCCCATCCAGAGGCTGCTCATGAAATCACCAGGGAAAGAGGCTTGGTGGAAGTTTGCAATGTGGTGTTGTACACATTCCAGTTGGCTTAGAAGCAAGTTAAATTGGAGGATGATGGGATTCTGACTTCTGCATCTCCTGGATGAGAAGTTGCATTGCAAAGCCCAAACCTGATCCCCGTAGTTTCCAGAAGAAAAACTCCTTCAACCATCCCACTACCACTGCGATTCCTAAGACAGTTTTCCAAAACAGCGAAAAATCAGACAAGGATGAGGGGAAGGACATACAGGGACTGAGGGATAAAAATTTTCTTTTTGGTAGAGCAGGGAACCTGCAAGAGGTGCTGAGCGTCCATAAAGGATGGGGGTGCTGAGGGTAGATGGAGTTCTTTTGAAGTCAGGCATAAAGTTTTCCCTGTTACTATTTATTCTGCTTTTGAAAAAAAAAAACAAAACAAAAACCAAAGAACAAACCAAAAAACGAAACCAAACCAAACCAAACCCCCAAACCAACCTGAAACTGCATGGCTGACAATGTTAGAAAATCTCTTTGGGTGCCAGCGGTAAGTGATGCAGAGAAGCAAGTGCATGTGATGCATTGGTACCCTGTTTAAGTAAAATCAAAAGACTGGGGATCAGGGGCAGTTTAGGTCTCCTCATGAATGGCTAAGGTTTAAGATGCTCTGAGATATAATTTGGACAATTTGTCATCCTTTTCCCCCCCACAGAGAGGATAATTAACACTGTAAAATGCAGTAGGCTCCGTGTACCCCTTTCTGATGTCAGGGGCCCATTTTAAGGTCAATGATTGAAATGTTCTGATGGTGTCAGCTGAGCTTTTGTGTCTGTTGCTAGGATTTTACTCACCAAGGACTCTTAAGACAATGTATGTTCATTAGTTTACAAGAAGATATAATTACCCATCCAAACTGTACCATGTTTCATTTGCTACTAACCTTCTGATTCGCCTAGGTAGGTGGCAATGAGTGCATTCGCTAGCTGGCAATTACCAAATTAGTTGCATGATAAACATTTTTCAACATATCTTTTAGGAAAAAAAGTAAAATTAATAATGAGTTGATCTTTTCTTTCAACATGCTATGATTTTTATTAATTTAACTTGAGCCAATTTATTTGGGGGAGGGGGGGAGAAAGGCAGGGACAGATCTTGTGTTCCTTTGAACTCATATTGCAAAAGAGGCAAACAACGGGAAAATTTCCAAATGTAGTTATATTTTATAATCCACATTAATTATAAATCCACTTATTCTTTGTAAAGGCAGGGGCTGCAGCCTGGTTGGGGGAGGGAATAGGGGGTCATGTATAAATTGTCTCCCAAGGACCCCACTGAAATTTCCATAGCATTCACCATATGACACTGATGTGTGAAAATTGACATGAAGATTTGAAAATTGGGACCGAGGGAGACCAAGCATAAAATAACTTCAATTTTGCGCTCTCTCTGTCTCTCGGAGGAATAGTGCAGTGGACTGACCAACACAACACAAACAAGCGAAGGGGAGAGAAAAAAATATTCAGGGAGAAGGATAGGAGTTATTAAAGAGAAAACACACTCCTCACTCACACAGAGAAAGGATGATCAATGGATTTAGTCACAGAGAAATTCAAGCAGAAAATTGCTGCTGTTTTTTATCTGAGAGGCAGAAAGTTTAACCAAACCAGAATTCTCTCAACTCACTCCAAGGCAAACAGTGAAGAAAACCACTGTATTTTGAAACAGCAGGAGAACTCTGTGTGTGTGTGTAAATTTCTGTGGTGATTTTACAATGTTATGATGCCAAATGAATTGTAAGGTAGAGTCCTTACCTCCAGAAGTCTTCAGTATGAAAGATTTTATTCTAGCTCTCTTCTTTCTGTGGAACCAGACTCTAGACACCATCCTCAGGGGAAAGATTTACTTTGCAACTATCTGTCTTCCCATATTCAAAAGTCATAAACCAGAGTGACCATAACTACAAGGAAGCTATCAGCTTGCTGTTTATAATCTGCCATGAGTTTGAAACCCCAGCAAAATTAGAAAGCCAACCTCTTCTACTGTGAATGGCTATCAGGCTGTAGATAGACAGAGCCACTGGACTTAGTTGTTAATAGGGAAGTCCTGTTCCTTTTTCAGAATGAGCATAAAACCTTAAAATAAGTAAAAATGGATCAGGAAAAGAACAAACCAATCAAAATTAAATGTTTCAGGTCTGTCTCCTGTAACCTAAGTCTTAAGGGGTTAATCGTTTTGCTCTGGACAGCTTGGCACTACTTTTAAATGCTGTATAAATTTTCTCGATTCCTGTTCTTTGGTTTGACTTTGTGACACTGAATGTGGTTTTAGAGAACTAAGTTTTGGTATTCTGGAGCCTCTTGCTAACACTTGTCTACATCCATAAAATCAGCCCAGCCTTGGAACTAGCCTTTACCCCTTCCAATAAAAAGATCACTATGCAAAGGCAGGAGATACAAAAGCATCACCAATCTGTGAAAATAACAGCGAAGTTCATCTCGTGGAATATAACTGCTGTTCAAGAAACAGATATCCATAATTTTCTTAGCACTGGTTAGGTGTTCAGTAGTTCACATCCTTGGATTATTGGTCAAAATGTCTACCAGGGTTAGAAATTCACTTCAGGCTCTCAGCAGGACCATCCAACCCTGCTGTGCTGTGATGCAGACAGATACCATACCTGTAAGCCTGTTGAGGTTATGCAAAACCCAGACTTGTTATAACCTTGGTCTTAAAATTCCACATCTGACCTGGTCTGCTCTATATAGAAACTTGACACTCACCGTTGTCACAAGCATTGAACAAGAGTCCTGTTGCTAGTGCTGCTATTTCCTCTTTGGATCTCAAGTTGTTTGCTGATCTCTGTCACCCCAAGGACATCTGCAAGACAATGGAAATGCAAGTCTATACATTTCTGTTATCTGTGTATATAGATAGAGATAGTGATGAGATAGAAATACAGACCGTGACGTTAGCTTTAAAACTAATTGTTCTCTAGTTACTGTAAGTTCTAAGGTAATTTTTAGTCTGAGAGGATGCACTGTACAGTCTTGAACACTCTGCTGTCTCACCAGACTATTTTTCTCAGACTTACTTTATTTTATTTAGCTTTGTAGCACATAAGGTTCCACGTGCTTGCTGATATGATGATCTACAAGACCAGTGTTCACATGCTATGGATCTCATTTATTATGAAGTGAAGTATATAATAATGAAAAATAGCTACAGCTATTCCTTCTCTCTCCAGGGTATCTCAGCACCCTTATGGATGACCGCACACATAGTCAGTACCATAGAAACAAATGGAGGGGAAATGGCAGTGTGCTGTTCAAAGCTGGAGGACTGAGTGCCTTTGGTCTAGAAGCATACTTGATCCATAGCTTCTGTTGAAGGCACATTACAGAGGGTACTGAAAAAAATATATTTTTTGAAACAACATGCCTAGATGTGGAGCAGATGGGCCTTGCAAGAGCTGGGGAGAAGGCTGAAAGGAGAATTCGCTATTATAACAGCCCGTAGGAAGCATTTGTCAATAAACACCTTGAGGATTTTCAATAGCGTCCAAAGGAAAATGCCCCACGATTCATAGACTAACACAAGAGCTGCCCATCATTGACTCTTAATGCTCTACTGAGCATGAAAACAACAGCATGGAAACAATATGAAAAGGCCTCGCAGGTAATTTCACAGGGTAACAAGGAAAGCCATGCTTATTGTAATTACTGGCACTGGCGACAACGGAGTTACTTTACGTTAAATGCTAGGACGTTTAGGGCAGCTTCTGTGTTTCACACGCTAACTGGTTTTTGTAGATTTTGTACTTTGACTCATCTGATATAGTTATATAAAATCAGATGGCTTAAGTGGCACTCAGAATGGGGTTTTGAACTTCTTTCTACAACTAGGAAAACTAGAATGTTACATTCAACAAAAAAGAA
>VYZV01044585.1:327140-342538 GCA_013401275.1 Pandion haliaetus | reverse complement strand
AATGCAAGGCCACAGTATCTAATGATTTCATTGCTTTCTTTTACCGGCCTGTTGCAATACACTGGCTGTGAGCCAGCATTGCCTTGAAATACATTTCTGTAACATGTGTATCACAGAAGCTGTCTTTTATTTAAATACTTCAATCTATTTGTATTGTGCCTGAACGTGACAAAGTTGATGCCAGCTCCCTTTTAATGAACTCATATTGTCAGGTTACTTCTAATTTACAAAATTGTGAGATCAGAATTTGGCCCAATACTTTCATTAGCACTTTTATATGACTCGAGAAATCATTCTAAGAATTAATTCTTAATTCTAATAATAAAAGTAATTCTTATAACATTTATAGGTCCCTGTTTATATTTCAAATACTCTTTAAAATACTTGAATTTCTCACCTTTAGAACTCTCTTGGTTTGTGTATGATTATGGCATTTTTCCCCTAAAAGGCCCACTCATTCCAATAAAAAGGTGATTTTTAAAAAGAATTTCTTTCCTTATTTATGTATAATCACAGTACAGATTGCATCAAATGCTTTAGAACATACATATAAAAACACTCCTGACTGGTTTCATGCAGTTGGGAGATAGTCATCTCCCTGTGAAGTTCGAGATGAAACATTCGAATAATAAGAAAATAAAAAGTATAACACCTACCTTAAAAAGGTCTTCAGAAACCTGCTGGGGAGAGTTTGAGGAGGAAAGATAGGAACGATATACTGCCATTTTTGAGAAAAGATGGAAGAATCACCTCAATTACTACCATGGAGAAATGTTTTCAAGGTTACTTTCAACTCCAGAGCAATAGTATCAAATAGTTTGCAAGCTATCCTGAAGATTTTAACTAGAAAAGTGATATTCACAGAAGCAAAAAAGACAGTTATAGGCCATCGGGTGCAGCGTAATTGGCACTCAGCCCCAGCCACAGAGGTTGGAACTACATCCAAGCTTTCTCCGAGTTTGACACAGGGCATGTATTGAAGTTGGAGGCAGTTTAGTGAAAGCTCATTTTCTTGGACTATATAGATCTGTCAAAATGCAAGCACTTCACAAACAGCTCCAGAAGTAAAGATGGAAGAATAAAGTTCCCACAATTCTGAAATTCCCACTTTTAACAGTTTGCAATTAGAGTAGCTTGTGTTTAGTTTTTATATATGTATGTTTTAAATAGTTTATACATATATANATGTAGACATATGTGTGTGTGGAGAATTTTTCCTTTATTGGAATATTTCCTTTATTGTAAAATTATTTTAAAAGCCAAAAAGCAAAATAAAACACTTTGAAGAATGGATAATCTTAAACTTCAAATATCTCAGAAGGGAAAGCAGATTAAACTCAAATTATTTTCCCAAGTGCTGATCTGCAACGGATTAATCAGACTTTTGCATTTGGAAGCAGGAAATGAAAGAAGAAACTATCTATCTGACTAATCTTAAGGTAGATGCGCTGAGTAAGATCAACAAAGTTTATAGAAGAAAGACCCCTTCTTGGTTTGTAGGCATCACATTTTTTTACAGACAGACAAGGCTTCTTAAGGACATTCTTGATATCTTAATACCTCAATTTTGTTCAGTGTCATTTCTGAATGAGACCATTGTTGAGGCAACAGTGAGTTGCATAGCTCCATCAACCTTCTTTAATTTGCTTGGAGATTATGGGAAAACCTCTATAAATCAGTTTTATGACCTCATGAAAAACTTACAGTTGTATGGCATCACTTGCATGAATTATGAGATAGCCACAAAAAGGACCAAAGATGTCAAGGACACCAAAGTGAAGCTTTATGTACCCTGGGACATAGCATTGCATTTCTCAAATCTACAGTTGGTAGAAATATCAAAGGCAGACATGGAGGCAAAAATTCTCTGTGTCTCCTAAAAACGATTCAGTGGTTTGGAAAGGCTGGAAAGGAATTGTTATAATAGGCTTGATGATGGTCATTAGTCTGAAGATGTAGCAATTTTATTTTTCATTAGCATTATAAAAAAAAAAGCAGAACATACACAGAAAAAGTATATAGGTACCTAATGGAAAAAAAAGTGCAGGTCAAATACTCCTATTTTTTTCGAACCAACTTTTTTTTTTGAAGTTTACATAGTGTCTTTTGCTAGGAGACTTCATATATCTGCAGTTGCAACCACATATTCGATATTTTCACAGAATAGACCTCCAGTTGCTCTTTCCTGGAATTCTTTCTGCTTTAACATTACAGCTCAATGTTTTGCTCATTATTTGTCAAAACCTAATCCAAGCATTACTGAACTTTATGGTGCTTCATGGTACTATAAACCTAAAGCAAAGCCTGAATTTTGCAAATCTGGATGATAGCCTTAGAGACGAACACCTGGGGGTCAGGTTCTTTGGTGAGTTAGTGGTAGAGATAGGCATACATATCCTGACTTATTTAGGTGGTTCCATCAATATTGAAACACTTCATAACATCAAACTGATTTTGACACTACTTCTTTTTGGAGGAAAACTGGAGGAAAGATTCTGACTGTGCTAAAGAACCCATGCCAACTTTTTGAGGGGACACAACAATATTTGGCTTTACATTTTAATTTTCTATCATATACTAGAGAATTATTAAAAAAAAAAAAAAGGAAGATAAACCCAAGCAAAATATTCTGGTTTTGTCAAAATATTTTTTTTTCTTTTATTGACACCAAATGAATCTCATGATGTTTCCTGGCATGAGTACTGAATATTTCCATTGTCACTCCCATTCAGAACAGAGCCAGGCTCCCAAATCTCAGCCTCCCTATGCTGAATAAAATGTTTATCCTCCACCAACAGCAGTAATGCTCAGCTTAGGCAGCCTAAACACAACCCTGGTGCGAGTTCCCAGAATAGAGGAGGCAGAAGGTCCCAGGCTCAGCCTGAGTGAACCTCGGCCAAGCTGCTGTCTTCTCACCTCCCCTCCGTCCCCCGTAGTCTAGCGTACAGGGAGGGGGCACAAATGCAGGTCTGTAGCACCTATGGAGAGAGGATATTGTTGATGCTGTGATGGCTGTGCTATATCAAAGTGTCCTGCAGCTGCTGAAGGTGGGGTCAGACATTGTTTGCTCCCCTGCTGTTTGATTCCCACCTTGCCCCCTTCCTGCCCTCACTGCAGATATCCCTAGGACTGCTTTTACACCTTAGAGCTGAGCAGACTTTTAGTCCAGGAGAGACACAATCGCTGGATACAAGATATCTGGGCCCAGTGTTGTAATTTAAATGAGCCCATTTTCTATTTTAACAGGTCTCGGCGTCTCTCTTTTGCACAGAGAGCTGAGATGGATAGATAGACTTTCTGCCTTTCTCCCCTCCCGAGGTCTGCTAAGCTTGCAATTTCCACTAATCCTCTCACTCAGGCCCTGCTGTTTGAGTTTCTTCTCTCTTTCCCCCCCTCCCCCCGCCATTATTCCAGGTAGTTACCCATCCCATTTCACTTACCCCAGAGTGTCACCAGGCTGCTCCCAAAAGCTCTTCTGTTTTCTCTCCTGTTGTGCTCACTCTTTCTCTTTTTTAACTTTTAATCTCAGCCCCAGCTGAGGTGTGCTGAACAGTCATGATGAAGCTTTCAGGATGTTAGAAAGTAAACTGCTGGAAGAGGTCAGCAAGAGCAGAAACCAATAAAGCACAAGAAGGAAGTTTGATACGTATGAACAAAGCACTTGGTAATGATGTGAAATAGTTGGGTCAAACGAGGGCTGCGCACAAATGAAAAGATTCACCTCCAAACACCTGAAAAGTTTACCTAACCTGCTTTTCCTTGACAGGAGCTAGTCTGTTGCCATGAACCACTGCTAACAGCTTTACACCTGCTTTATTTGCACATCTCCAGACACACATGAGCATCTGGCCATCAGCAGTGGGGTGGACTTTTTCAAAAGAAACTCCTTAAATCCTATAAGCCTCCTGCTTCCTTTTCTCTTCCATTCATTGCTGCTTATTACCTGAAAGGTGTGATTTAAGACTAAGTTTCCAATATCCTCTCTTAGCACCAGTAAAGCCACTGAATTCAAAGGGATGGTGTCTGATGTATGATATTGTTCAGTGTAAAGGTGGCCCTGTTGAGCTCCTACTTAGTCGGACAGCAATCGTATACTGCGGCTCCCAATAGGGAGGGCAAAATTCCCAATTTGCCAGGGAGGGGAGGTTTGCTTACAAAAGGAAGATTTTTTTTTTAGATGGATTTCACATCTGGACCCCCCAAATTTACCCAGAAAAAAAAAAAAAAAAGGTAAAAAAGAAGAATTAAGTGTCAGTTCAGATTAACCCATTTTCATGCTTAGCAAAGGTTATGTTTTTTTAAAATAGATGGTGAAAACCAATAGCAATAGCAAGATATTTCGAGCGCAGTATTTTAGCGGCTGTCTCCTTTCCTCCCTTCTGAGGTGGTGGCAGTGCAAGAGGGGACATATTTTTCCCTCCTTTGGCACTTGCAAGCCAAGGCCCTCTTCTGGCTTTGCTCTTGGTACAGCTCTGGGCAAATATATTCATGAAATTTCCTTAGAAAGTAGAGAAGTCCCTGTCAGTCCCCACTGTCTCAGTGTCATCTCCGACCTCTTCTAAGGAAGTGTTCTGGTATTTCCACAGTGGCTGTGGTAGATTGACCTGAAGGGAACAGAATTCCTAGAGCCTTGCTCAGATGGCCAATTCGACACGACTTTTCGCTTCTCTGGGAAGACAGCCAGCCTGCCAGCTGCAGCCTGGGCCACCCCTTGGTGGACCTGGAGGGCACTTTCCTAGACCTCAGTGAGGGCAGCCTTTATTAAAAGGAGAATTACAATATTAATAGGAAAATTACTTTTTTGATAATGACAAAGAACTCAATTTCTTCATACTTGGAAGCGGTTATATACCCAACCATGCCAATTTCAATATTATCTCAGATGTGTACTTGTTCCCTAGAGGCCCTTAGAGGAACGACCTTATGTCTCTCTACCTTTGATAAAGCACTGCCTGCATGCATATAAATCAATTAACATCATCAGCTTACGCTAATTTTGAATTTAGATGGCATGCTGGAAACAAACAGGGGTGTTTATGCCTGTCTAGAAAAGAAAACACAATGACAAGCCCCCCCCCCTCCCCACTGTACACACACAAATACACCCATGCCAGTATGCACACACACGTTGGGACTCGGCAAACCCCTGCCCTGCAAGGAGCCTTCATTTAGCTGCTTGTTCTCTCACTGTTTTCTAGAGAGATTTGGACAAGCAGAGCAGCCAAAATAACACCATGTGATGTATAAACATCCCTTGTCAGCCATTTGCTCTCTGTTTTGCTACTGTGTCATTTGCATTCCTGGTTTTGTTGTTGTTCTGGTATTGCTTGTTTTAATTTAGGATACTCTGAGGGTTGTGGTGTTACCAGACTGGCATGGAAAAGACATTTAGAAGGGGAGAGGACTGCTCTATTCATGAAGACTGCCTCCTTTCACCATAGCCTGACTATCCACAAGAAATAGCACATCACAGCCTCCCCCACACCTCACCAGAGAGCATGACTTACTGGTGTTAATAGACAAGAGCCATGCTGAACCATCAGGTCCAGACAACAGCAGGGCACACAGCTGTGAACACATCCAGGAGGGAGACCAAGCCTCAAGACATAGAGGATGATCGAAAGAGCCCCAGCAGCCTTTGTGATCAGACTGAATGAAAATTTCCCTCCTGACCTCTTCCCTGGCATCAGGCGAATGGTTCATAGGTGGTGGCCAAGGCATGGCAAGCAGACACCCAAGGACCTTTAAGGCCCTACAGGCTCATCAGCAGAAGCTCCTTGTGTTTCATTATGGAGCACTTCCCCTTGGCCAGGCTCTGTCTGTGTCCAGACAATGAGTTGAGTTTGAGGGTGCTATTCAGAGAACAAAACAACACTTCAGTGTATGACATGTTTTAGTGTAAGACATGCAGAACTGTTTGCTGAGAAGCTATTCTCTGCCATTGACATATATTCATGATAAACATATTCATGAACTAGGGATAATTTTTATCTCTGATTAAAGCTGTAAGCAGACACAACTCTTTCCCAGTTGACAGCTCTGGGCAAGGAATGGATATGGCAGAATTGTCTAAAATACAAGTCAAGTTAATTTCCTTGGATCCTGCAATTCTCATCAACATGGGCATTTTCTGACTATCTGATTTACTTAGCAGCAGTGCCCAGCCTTCTATGCCAAGGCAAAGAAAAACAGAGGACATATGCTGAAAAATTTGTAACATGGTCCCCTAATCAAGTGCTGGCTCCATCCTGTATCCTGTTATAAATTGTAATCTACATTGTGTCTACTGTACACATGTCATTATTCTTTCCTCTGGTATCTCAGGCAGCTCTGCCTGATTGCATTTAAATACTTTTTTTAGGTCATTATTGGTTCTCCTCTTATTTATATGTTGCTTGGCTTGGTGGTTATCTCCTTTTCTTAATAGCAGAGAGACCCAAGGTTACTTTTATTCTTCATATCCGAGGAGCCAATTAACTTCTAGCATCCCCCAATGCCATCCCAATAAATAGAGGCTGCTCTAGCCATATTTCCTTCCACAGGGAGACCAGGATGTTCAGCCAATTCTGAATCCAGTCTTAGCAGTACTTCATGGTTGAAATATTCAGAGGATGGTCTCAGCTGAAACATTGACCGCTTGCCTGATTACTACGTGTGCTGCTTTCTTCATTGCTTTTCTATTACGCTCAGAGTATCTGTGTATCCCTTTCACTCCCAGTGCAAAGAGACCCCATTTCTGAGCAATATTAGGCTGAGAGTATCCTTTGTTGGAGGGGGAAAGATGAGGGTCTTTTTTATTTTTAGTTTTGACAATAGCATATGCTCCTCTTTTTTCCTTCATGCAGCCTCCCTACTTCCTCCTTACAAATCCGCAAAATACCCTTAAAATTATTCATCTTCCATTTAAAACTGCTGGGGGCTAGACTGGCCCCTGTGCGGTCTGGAGCTAGGAATTAAAACACCGTAGCAGCTTTCATGGGAACAGCTGTCCTAAAAAGAGAGTGAGGCACAGGCACACCCTGGGCACAGCCCCTCCATAAATAATGTGCCTCCAGCCCTCTTACATATCCTCAGGAAGTCTCACTAGGAGTTGTGGGGAGCCATTATATTCATTCAAGACCGTACAGTCGAGCAGCGTAAAGCTTCCTTGCTGCTTGGGAGCAGAGGAGCAGTGCCAGCATTAGGCATACACGGGCAGGCGGTTGCTTAGAGCAGCAAACTGATGGAGAAGCAGCATTCATGGTGGTCTCTACCCTTATGTGTGGCTGCACTCTGTGCTTTGTCCTACTTTTGCTAAACCTTCATCCTTCAGTGTGGGGGAAGGCGAGACTGTGCAGGTGGTCACATTCCCCAGGACAGGGAGAGTTATGTGACTGAAAGTTGGCTGAGCCCTACCATTGCTTTACGCCATCCCAGCTGGTAGCACTACATCATCCCTGCAGAGCCGGGCAGGTGCCTCGGTGCTGGCAGAGGGGGAGGGCAGGGATCAAGCATGAGTCAAGGTCAGGAACGCAAGCAGCAATGCAAGGGGAGCGTGCATCGCAGGCAGTGGGGAGCCGGCTCCGTGTTGAGGCTGGGAGCAGCTCAGAGAGGATGCTGTGAATGTGGGACTACCCAGCTATGGCTATGAAACTGGACTTGCCTCTCCTTGAGAAACGGGGAGAAAATGAGCCATCCTTCAGACAGCAAAGCACTATTCTGGTTAGACTGCTAAAGAGGAGCATGCTGAACTGGAAGGCAAAGAGGCTCGAGATGGGTGGCTGCAACAAACGTATAATGAAGGATAGAGTGTGAAATCTGGCTGGCCAATGGCAAGAAAGCCCTCCATTTGTGAATCTAATAGGCGTGTGACACTCACGTGGTGGTAGTAGTTGAGCCTTCCCATCTGGCACTTCTGATTAATCAAGAGCCTCTAAACCAAGGAAACCACCAAAAATATCCATCGACAAGAGCTGAGAGTGTGAAAGTAAGACAATTCCAACTGTGTCTGCAGAGGCTGTGCTTGATGCTAACAGGTGGTGATGAACATCGCGTGATTTAGAGCTCAGAGGGGAATTAGGAATCTGAAAGATCAAGTATCATTCCAAAACACAGACAGACTTTGGGATGTGAACATTCAGGCTTGAAGTCTTCCAGGACAGAGCTGAACATGAAAATGGGGAGAGGAAATGGAGAAATCGGCTCCAGCTCAGCATTTCTTGCCTTCAAGTCCTGTTCATCATAAATAGTTAAAAAAGAAATTATTAGCTCATCTGTTATGCCAACGTTGTTTAGAAAGCAGAAAAATACAAAGCAAAGTCTGCTTTTGTTCAGATCTTAGACCAGTATTCAAAACCCATTTCTTTCTATCAATAGTACCTTGCATCCTTTATACATTAAGTTGCAATGACACCCGTACCCACACCCTATACAAATATTGATTGGCAGGATGAAGACTGGCAGAAGTAAGATCTGCAAGTGATTTATGAATGCAATTCAGTGGCTCTTGTCAATATGCTTTATAAACAGCCTGGTTTGTTGAATTGCTGTATGCATCATTTCTGCAAAGATACACACAGGTCTCAGGTGCTCAGCACTCAGCAAGAACTCTGCAAGGCACCAAGGAAGTGAAGGAGAAGGGGTGGAGTAAATGAAGCAGAAGCTCTGGAGAAGAGAAAATTCATTTCCCCAAAGTTGCAGAACTGAAGTTCAGCAATGGAAGAAGCTCACTGGCTTGGCAAACCTGGATTTTGCCACAGGAAAGTGCTGTGGGACTCCCTTACCACTGTCCCAAATATCCTTAGCAGTTAACACACCCTGTTCTCCTCCTCAGGCAGAGAACTACCTTGAAAATAGTTTATCCATCTTACAGTCAATATTAAGCAGCAATACTAACCAGCCCAGGCTCTGCTATCAAACCCAAGGTAAATGTGATCTGAATTGGTGCTGGTGAAGATCGAGTGGGGAGACTACAGAGGGTGGAGAAGAATCGGTTTGCTTTTTCTATTGTGTCAGAATGAACCCTCTGAAAAGAGGACGGTGNACTGTATAAACTAGTCCGTGTTGCAGAACTACAGTATTTAAAAAAAAAAAAAGAAAGAAGGAAAGAAAGAAAAAAGAAAGAAAGGTGCCTCAGTTGTCTCGGCAGCTGATCAACAAAGGAGCAGTCGTGAGCTGTAACCTCTTGGAGCTGCAGTCTGGAACATGACACATGTCAGGCTATGATAAATGGTGCGGAGTGTGTGCAATTTCAAGCGCAATGCCCTTGAGATGCTCAGGACCCCGATCGCAAATGTTATTGTTAAATTAAACCTTAAAGGAAGGATTGGAAAGGGGAGGGGTGGGTTTGTGCGTGTATGTGCGTATGCGCGTGCGTGTGTGTGTATTTATTTTTATATATATATAGATATATGAAACACACAGAAGAGAAGGGAAAAAAGGCAAGGTGAAGAGAGAAAAACTTTGTATTTTTTTTAATTGAATTGTGCATCTTCTAGGTCTGGCTGAGCTATGGGAGAACTTCAGGCAGGATTTTCTATCCTAGGGGCATTTTATTACTTTTGCTCCATCACAATGTGATAGCTAAAGATCAGCTAAAGTAGGCAGGTGTGAGATTGGAAAATAAATAAATAAGTCAGTACGTGCCACAGATGTGCAGTTTCTCTAGCTAAAGTGTTCTGCGTCCAGGTACCTTTGAATCCAAATGAGTGAAGTTTCAGAGAGTACTGAGTGCTGATTTTGGGAGCTGCTGGTCTCTGAGGGCTTGTTTGTTAGTTAGGTTTTTTTGACAGTGTGTGTTTGTTCTTTCTGAGGCAAATACTCACGCTTAAAAGCTGCTCTGAGAAAGAGGCAGTGTTCACAGCCATAACACACTGTGGGGAGCACAAGGACTGAACTTTGCAAGTCCTCCAGGCAGATTTCATCCCCAGCCTGCAGGAACAGCCCCGATGTGTGCAGCACACCATTTCTGTGGTGTCAGCGTCCAACATCCAACTTTTTTCTGTGGTTTAAGAACTGGAGTAGAGGCAGCAAAGACAAGTAATTTGTTTTAGACAAGTAATTGCAATTGTACAAGTGGTCAAGGGGTATGGAATAGAGAAGGAAACAGACTGAGTGAAGAAAAAAAAAAAAACAAACACTCCCATATGCTGAATAATCTTTTGCCAGGATAGGTGGCAAGGAGGTCTCCATAAGCCTTACACAGCTTCTGCATCAGGTGGATGGAGTGGGGAGCAGGGACTGGGTCTCCTGGTCTCCCATCTCTGCTGCTTCCAGGTCCCACCTTGCTCCCTCTGAAGAAATGAGAACCAACATACCCCCTCCCTGAGCTTGTCTCCAGTCACTCTGGACCTGGACTTTAATCTGTTCCTCTCTCCCCTTCCTTCTCTTGCCTATTTTATACCTTCCATCTTTCACATGTGCAGAGGAGTCTCCAGTTTTATCTCACCCAGATTCATCAGAAGTCCTTTCTTTACCTTCTCCCTTTCCATACTCCCTCCCCCACCGCATCCATGCTAAGTGCAATTAGTGTAGGCAGTGCAGGAAACACAGCGGAGAAGAGAGCTGTGTAAACCAGGGGGAGGACACAGAGGGAGTGAGGTATGGGGCGGGGGGAGCTGGAAAGTGTTCAAGGGGAAATGCTTGCATGACTCGCATAATTGAAGGGAAGAAAGAAGCAAATGAGCAACATAAACTGTCCACTGGAAAAGGAGATGGGAAAAGACTTTAAATCACAATGAAAAGAAAATTCACACAAGCAGTAAAAGGTAACAAAGGACTAGCAATGACTCATTAAGTAAGATATATTGTTTGTTCTAATTTTTACCAGATACAGGATAAACCCACTGGTCAAGAATGACCAGCATAAGAGACCTCCATGACCTATTTAAAACACTTAGGACAAGGAAAACAAGTAGTAGAGTCCTGGCTCCACCAGCAGTAATCCATCTGCTTATCGCTCCTGGTTGCCTCCAGTAACTCATTGTCCATTAGAGCCTTTAGAGTGACATGACAGCATTATAACCAAAGCTCAGATTTGGGAAATATAATGAAAGCAAAAAGCACATTAGATACCAACGTACTAAGATTATTATTTTTAGAAAGCATCTTACGAACGTCCTACGGCTTGTTTTGTACTTTTTGGCTACCGTTGCCTAGCGTCCAGGAAAAGTCAAGTCCTTTTTCGTTTCTTTGGAACATTTTCCCCATGTTTCTTGTTATTAAAGAAAATAAACATTAGACAAAAGCGGACTTTATTGTATCTATAAATAATTCAATGCAGATGGATTCATGGAAAATACCAGCAGGCAGATTTTCAGAGAGAAAGAAAGAGGGGAATGCTCTAAGGTTAGATGGTGAGGAAAACAGAAAGGGTGAAGCGGCAAGAAACTGCAAGATGTGTTGAGAAGAATAGACACAAACAAGAAGGTAACTAATGAGGGGTAACTGAAAATAAGGTAACTTGGAAAGGCAACACAATCTCTTTGAAAAGTTCATAGTCTTTAGTCATGAGCATGGGTGCTTCCTGCCACCAAGGAAAAGACGACATTTGCTATGTGTCTTGGGAGGGTACCAGAGAGTTGCATTTAATCATATCCCATACTGATGTGTTGCCTCTCCCAGCTTCCCCCTTTGGGGACAATTGGCAGTTGCAGATAATGTTGAGATGATTATTTAACAACATATCCCTCCACCTAATAATTGCTTTATGTGACAACCCAGACTTAGGTTTGCAGCCAAGCTCCTCTCAGTGCAGCCCTGCCGCACACAGTAGTGTAGTCCTCCACTACAACCTTTTATGCAGAATCCTGTGGGCTCAGAAGCCCATGTGGTTTGTGTGGATGGATGATACACTGACAGATGCCTGGAAAATAAGCTCTATCCGTTGATAAAACTTCTTGATATTCAATGCTTTCCCTCATCCTAGGAAAACGCCCTTTGCATTATAACATAATTCTTACTGTTGGCCTTCTTGTGGGCTGAGGGACAATGACTAGCACCTTGTTGGGAGATGTCCATATGAATGTAACTAGCCAAATCTAGATGCATAAAATCTGCGAGTATTCCTGTGCCTGCTGGTCTTGGAACAAATTACTTTTTTGTTATTTGAACCATGGCATGGTGAAACTTGTTCTAGTTCTTAAAATTTCAGAGATCTGGGCATCCTCTCCAACAACAGAGCTTGTATACATGCCATCAGTTCTGGATGATGTGGTTGTAATCCTCTACCCTTAACCTGGAGAAGAAAAAGCCGGCAGTATTTGTATATGAATGCTCAGTGTGAATTTGAAGAAAAGAAAGGTCTCTAATGGTCACATTCCATTAGTATGGGAGTGAAGACTAAATGTTTTTAAGGACCAAACAATTCCCCTGTCCCCATTCTTGTCCTCTATTGCCTGTCCCCCCACTTACAACTCCCACTATTGTTCCCAGAGTTCCTCAACCCATTTATTTTCTCTCCACTGCTTATCTACCTGAAGCAACATCAATACACAGCCAATGCAAGTCACAAGGAACATAAACATTCTCAGGAACTCTGAGAACATAGAGAAGTAAACTGATGTCAGAGAAAAATGAACCTGGAGAAAATCTTGTCCCACAGTTAGGAGGAGCTGGCGAGGAAATGAGTGGTGGGAAGGAAGAAGGACATTTATAGGAGGAATGGTGCAGCTTCTCTTGATTGCAAACAACCATTTCAAAGCCACCAATTTTGCTGAAGTCGCACAAGAAAAGTGCGAGGCTTCCTTGAGGTATTGCTTCTGCAATAAAAGCCATTTAGGAACTTAGTTGGAATCACTGAAGCCAGCATAAAGCAAAAAAACATGGTATATGGGATACCTCCATGGACCATATAAGACATATGAGGCCTGTTTGTGCAGTCACTATGTATTTTGGTGCCTTTTTCTCTGCATAACCAAAAGGCAATGGATACTGAAGTGGAAGGCAGAAGAGCTGTGTAACAGGTCTGTGGAGACAGCTGAATCTGTCTCTCCTTCTCAAGACTGCTTTTGGGAAAGGTGCTGCAATAGTGAGCTATCTTTTGCAAACACAAGGCATCAGGAGAGGGAGACAGGAAGGTTTCCAGGGAAGAGAACCGCTCACCCAGAGGTGGGAAGAAAGATTTGCTTCGGACCTGTAAACATTTGAGAAACAAAAGTAGAAGCACGGGGAGAAATCATCTTCTTGCCATTCTGCTGCTTTGCCACACGCTGGGGGAATAGCACATTGTTCTCCAGCTGAACAATGCCCCATTCCCACCACGTGCAGTGGGAAAAGAATGTGAGCCTTACTATGCTTTATTATCAACTCTGTGCAGCGTGGAGATAACTGCACAGGCTAGTTGGTCCCTGAAAAGCAAAGACGAATTTTGATCAAAACTGGATTACGGGGCATTTCATTTCTACTTAAGAATGGTTCTGAACTGATTTTCCATTTACTCAATATGCAAAAAATTAACCAAATAAAAAACTGTCAAGACTGAATAATGCTGCTGAAAAGAAAAATAAAGCCCCCAAAATTGCCAAAAAATAAATGGACTGAAACAGCTCCAAGTCAGATTAGCTTGAAATCTTCTTAAGAATGATGAAGGCTCTTGCAACCAAAGGCAAGATATTTCATTAGGCTGATTCTGCATATTTAATTCTCAGTCTGCCAACTTAATGGAATATTTTTTGGTTATCAGGGCCGTTTTTTTCTTGGTATATAATAACAACATTGCATATGGTTTAAAAGTGGAAGTCCACAATCGAGGCAATCACAGACTATTAAGTGCCCAGTCAAGTCCCAATCAAACTGCGTTCAAACGGGTTAAAGGGAGACGGGCAGAGCTGCCAGTCCCAAAATACAACCCAGCCCTTCAGCCCATCCTGTGGGCCAAAGGAATAGTACTCTTTTGACTTTAGCAGACTCTGTGATGGAAAATATTTCTGTCCAAAACAAAATTGGCCTGTAATCTGGGTAAGCTATTCAGAGCAAACAGTGGCAAATTTAGCCTTTTCTCCTGTTTGCAAATCATCCATGTACGGACTTTTTTTTTTTAATGCCTGTGCATGTATTTGTCTGACAAATACTATATATAGAAATATTTCAGCAGCCTGGTGACATTGATTATGTCTTGTATTATCTACGATAGATTGTGGTATATGACTGCTCTTCTAGGTTACGATGCAATTTACCCATCGAGCAAATATGCTAAAATACCAGTGTAAAATGTACTAAATCAGATCCTTATGAATTTTAAAGCCTAGAGTCTGAAGCTCTTCCTCAATCTGTTTACCAAATCAGTGCTGCTGCTCCCAAATTAAAGTGCAGTGCCCCATAAGCAAGAACATCAGACTTATGACCCATCATAATCCTACTTGCACTTGTAAATTGTAGCTGATTCAGCTGTACCCTCAAAGAAGCTTTTGGGACCACAGTATTAACATTTCCAAAAGATTCCTACCATTGTCAACCTTCTAGCCTTTAAAATCATCCAGCATGCCAGGCTGTGGGGTCCTAAGCTGAGTGAAGTGTCTGTCCTATGCCTATTGAGATGTAACAGAAATATCCCTTTTGTTTTAAAATGTTTAGTTTATAATAACACATGTTTATAATGTGTGTGTGTTTGTGAGAGGACTGATTGAAAATAAGGTTATAATACCTAAAAGAGGAAAGTCTACATTTTTGCCAAACGCTGTAGAAATCCTGCATGTTAAGGTCAGATACGGAGGCAAAAATCCGTTTAAAGGCTCAAGGGCTCAGCCTGAAGGCACAGAGACCTTTGAGAATGTTTGCTATCCTGAGCCCAATTTCTTCAAAACTTGCCGCTCAGGGAGCTCAGGTTTCACCTCTCCATGGAGAAGGTAATGTACCTCTGGCTTATGGATCAATCAAAAACCTCATCTCCCATTCATCCAAGTGCCTGTTTGTGCCCACACCAGAACACTCCCCTTTCTGTTGGTGCCAAAAGAGCAGAGCCACGTGTCTCTCAGGACCACAGCAGAGAGGTCAGAAGGCTACCCTGTAACCCATAGTGGACAACCATGCAGATGACTGAAGGATATCCATACATTCATTATGCCGTGCATAGACATTCAGGCAAGAGAAAAGTTGTTCTATAATTNGAATGGAGAGTATTTGCATGGGTCATGTTGACTCTTCTCGTCTCAGCGTTTGCTTGTATTTCTCCCCAGGAAGAAAACTTTTCTTGCTGATGTGCCAGTCTCTTGGAAAAAAGAAGAAAAAAATTCCCCTTCTGCCGACATTCCCTTCTGAGTCTGGGAACCTCTATTGTCTTTTCTCTGGTAATAAATGATAATAATTAAAGGCAAATACACAATAATTAGTCACACTAGGTTTATCCATCTGGCATACCTGTATCTCATCACTGTGTCTTTGAAACAGATGACAAGCACCATATTGCACAACATCCTGCTAAT
>VYZV01044585.1:284949-327067 GCA_013401275.1 Pandion haliaetus | reverse complement strand
AAAAAAAAAAAAAAAAAAAAAAGGAAAGTGAAAGAAAAAACAGGTCAGCAACAGGGACTGACAACGTTATACAGCATTAAAAAGAATTAGTGGTGGCTGACTGTCAAGTTATAAACCACTTAGTGGCAGATGTGCTTTCAAGTGGGGGTTAGGAAAACATGGAAATATGCAGCACTCACTCTGCTTAAACTACCTCCTGCTTCAAATACCTGTACCTGACGTACCTAGTGTTGAAATAAGGATCGTTTCCTGGAAGATTTTAGCTGGGTATGCAGACGTATGGGGAAAACAAGCTATTTTAAGAGCTTTGCCTGGCTACCTGAAAAGTTTGGGTTTCATTCTGAGGATAACACGTTATGGACCAAGTAAGCAGCTATTTTGGTCCCTCTTCCCTGGGTTGATTGATGCACACCAGGAGTCTCTCCAGCCTTATGAGGGCTGCCAGAGAGAAGGCAGAGTAAAATTACTACAGCAAAGAAGTTTCAACAAATATTTACTCCTTTAAAAAAATGATCATACAAGGCTGGCATTTGATTTCTGGGACCTTATAAGAAGCAGAGGTTTACTTGTATAAATAATCACAGAGAGCCAATTTCAGTCACATGTATTCAGATTTCGATTGAACCTCCACAAGTGCTTCAACTCTCTTTCAAAAGACAGCAGAAACTTGCATGCACTGAGAGCTAGTTGTCTGGTTGTAACGATTTTCTGGTTGCAGTGCAGTCATGCCCAAGACAACAGCCGTGGAGCTGGGCCCAGTTATGTTACCTAGCTGCATAAAAAACAAAGCAAGCAAACAAAAGCAGTGCCTGACCAAAAGCCTCTACAGCCTTGACAGGAGACGAGCATCAAGTGATTTTATGCTTCCCTAGGTCTAACCTGCCTGAGCCTTGCACAGCTGAAAGCTATCAGTTGGCAGTCTCTAAAGTGATAAAATGTTTAAAAAATCAAAATAATAATAATAATACCAAAAATTCATCTATATTATATTATGAGGTAAAAAAAATAAACCATTGTTAATTTATACTCACTACTTATCCAGGCCTCAAGGCAAAATCATGCTTCAGAAACATCAGGCTGATCATCAAACTGCTCTGTTATCTGCACTCTGTGAAGATTTGTATCTGGCTGGGGTTTAGGTGATGTCTCAACTCTGTCTTTGCAATGAAGGTACCTGTTCTGTAGGTGTTATTGAGCTTAAAGTTGTCACGAGTCAAAGGGTGGCTCATGTGACTCCTGGCAGCTGAAATTCCTTTGTTGGACATCCCAGTCTCAGGAAGAGAATAGTGATGAACTTGGACAAGCTTACCTGTGCTCAGGCAATACATCCAAGCATTTGTAGAAATGTTAGTGGCAAATTTTCTCATTTTCATGCAGTACTTCCAGTGCATTAGGAACTCTGACCACACAAAAAGATAAAGAAAATAACGGGAAATGTGTTTTGAGTGAAAAGAAGCTTTACAGGTGACGCTCTCCTAGCATCTCCTCCTGAACGCTGTACCTGACCACGTTAACATAAGGAATGCATCATGAACTTTGTTGGAAGAGCAGGTTTTTTTCCTTATACACCTGGAGTTTATCTTGCACAAGAGCTTCCATCCCAGAAGTAATTGCATTTCAGCCTAGGTAAGCCCATCGGTGTACATCACACACAATACGCTGCGATGCTCTTGCAATTAGTCTGCAAATGAATTGTGTCTCCCTCAGTCTGGTAAGCACCATGAGACTCTGGGATATGGAGCTTATATAAAAACAGAGCAAAAGACTGGAGTTCGTTATTAGTTCTTCCTAGGTAAATTAACTGGGAACAGCTTTTCAAAATACTTCCTGCACATATTTTCTATACAAAGAGTCCTTCTCTTGTTTGTTTCTGTCTTCCTCTGGACAGTCCCTAGTGATGATTTTCACAGCTCTTATGGAAGCAGCTCATTGTTCTGCAGAGACTTAATTAAAGTGTACTTCCATGTGAAATTAGGCTATTGTATTTATTTAATCTTTATGGTAATTGCTGTACAAGGGCTGTGACTGTCTGCATCCTACTCCACACACCCACATCTCTCCCCACCCCACCCCACGGTCACCACTCCCCGAAGGAAATGGCTAGTCATTCTGCCCTGGTTGAACTCCTCATCTACTCAAGTGATGCATTTGAACTTTAACCTGTGGACAGCAATATTTTCTTGCCATGCCAGCATCTTTCACGGACGAAAGGTGTGCTGGAACAGCTCTGGAGAGAGAAACATGCGTTGCTTGTGGTTTTCTTCTCCCAAGTGATAGGTGATACTGTATTGAGTTCTTACAGAGCTCGTGGTATTTCAGACTTTCTGTGCCAGTCCGTAGGTCTTTCCTATGCTGGTTTTCATCTTGAGACTGAGCACTCTACTGCCGTGGGAAAGTTTTTTCTTAAAATTAAAAATTAAAAGTCTATGAGTTCCAGCCAAATGACCTGCAATGTTAAAGATATCATTTCAATGAAAGCACAATTACCAGGTATCATTTATGTCCAAATATTATCCAAGCAAAACATAAAATAAAGCCCTGACACTTAATTATTCTTTGGGGTGGGGGGTGAGTGAGCAGCTTCGTGGTGCTTTGTTACCNGGAATGGCTGCAATTTGTTTTCAGAACATTTCCACAGTGAGATGAGTCTGTTTTTCAAAGAGATGTTAGTAAATTGACAACAACATCAGGTTTCATTGACTCTGCTGTGCCTCGAAATGGCTGAGTAGATTTGCAGTGAGGAATAAAAATCAAATAAATGTAATTAAAGCTTCCAAATGGTCTGATGCCAATGTGATTGGCATTTATTATTTTGTCCTCAAAGAATGAGCTCAACAAAAAAGTTTGTCCTGAGCTGCACCAGCAGACAGGCAATCTGCCCCTTTCTGAGACCATACCTAAAGTTCAAGTCTGACTCAAGAGAGCCCAGTCACACCGCAGAACAAGGAAAGTTGAGGTTTCTGGCCCATCACTGTAAGGATGGAATTGCATTTTCTGTCATACTCCAACATCCTGTTTAAATTAATGTTGCTGCAATCCTCTCACATAGAGAGGCTTCATATTTAACCTAATTTTTCAGATCAGTTGATTAAAACACAAGAATCCAGCAGTTCATAAATCAGTTGTCTGAAGCACAGATTATAATCCAAGGCCTTTCCAGAAATTATCTCATCTGTTCTCTGCCAGGCCTGTATTTTATGCAATTGATAACCTACACTTCCTTTCCATATGAACTGATTAATTCTCTTTCATACTGCCCCACAGGGCTCTGTGCTGGCCCTTGTGCTTGTGAAACTCTGAATTGGCTACCTCCTCCAAATCAGCATGAGGAGTGAATTATTATTGCAACATCATATCACTATCACTCAGATTTACTTTGATTTATCTGCAGGCTGATCCTAATAGCCCAGCTCTGCTTTTTTGCTGGGTGGATGTGTTGATGCAGCTATTGTTTCAAATCTGGTGGTAGACAGACCATAGCTGTGCTCTTTCTTTGCAGTTTGCCTTTCTGGATGATGGGCTACGTAGCTCCATACTGACATAAGGGATACATCCACCACTTTGGAAGAAGATATGAGAAACCCCTCACCAGGCAAAAATGGAATAATTGATCCCCACTGCAAAAGCTTTAACCTAATCATTGGGGCACAGAGAACAACTTCAACTCAAGATTTTATAGCCATTCAAAACTTTTTTAGTGTTAACTCTGACTATTCCTCTTCTCCGCATAACTATCTGATGGTTGTATAGATCTAACTATATCTGAGTCTGACTCTGGCAAAATCTTCCAGCAACATTAACTTTTCTGACACTTAATACCTGATTTAGTATTTCTTGCTCCGTTTCATTTTTTTGTTGCAAACACAACAAGGTAAAAAAGGATGCTGCAGAACTTCTGAAGAGGCATAATGTTCAAAGGACAGCATCTGGAGGCTCTAGATGGGGTTTGAGGACAACCTACCCTAGGTGCTACATTTGCATGCCAAAGGAGACATATATATTCCAGTCTGAGAGGGCTTCCCATCTTAGGAAAATACCAGATTCCAGTACCTAAAATAACCAGAGGTCTTCAAAAAATGAGTAATCTGCTCTTTTGCTTGTTTTTCCCTGGTCTAGGCTCAGTTTCTAGGTAGAAGACAATTTGGGGGATGACTGTTTGTGTGACTTCAATTTGACTTGGTTTTGCTCTGTAGCTGTAACGTCAGCTATCTGCAATCTGTTCTTACACATTCCTTCTTGTGCAGGTCTAGGAAACTAGGGCNCCCCGAGTGTATCTCCTTAAACCCCCACCCCATTTTTAATTTCTTCATTAGTACAGTGCCTCCTGTCCTCAGGGAATGGCTGTTTTATTGAGCTTATTTTTGGACTCCAAAGGCACTGTCAGGAAAGGCAGAAATAACATCTCCCTTTGATGCAAACCTGATAATATGACTGCACTTGCTGGTGTATTGTACCTACAGTAGTGTAGGGAATGCATCTGAGGGGATATTTGATCTTCCATGACTAGCTCTTATGATCTGCTTTTTCATATGGTTTATATACAGCCTACGTGCATCCAGGCAGTGCTACACCAAGGACTGATCTCAGAGTATTGCAGTGTTTTAAACTGGCCGGTGTTATCCTTCAGCCCCTGAAAAATGCATGGGGCCACACCTTACAGGGCCTAAAGAAAAGAAACAAGGAAAAACAAAACAAAAAGCCCAGCGACTACAAGAAGGGGCAGAAACTTCAGCGCCATTATCACTCCCCTTCATCTGCTCAAAAACCCTCGCTGCAGGGGTTGTCATGGTGATGCAGGTTTGACCTCTCACTTTTTACTCTTCCAGGAGCTAAAAAGGTAAAAATGAGCCATTCTGTCTCGAATGAAAATCAACCTCCCTCAGTCAAAGGACTCCGAATCGCTTTTTCCCTTTGTCAAGCCCAAATGTTTCCATAGGCGATGCAGAAATAAATAAATAACCAGCACCAGGCATCGAGGAGAATCTGTGGATCCAGCAGGATGCGGCAGTGGCTGTGGCGAATGGGGGTCCACAGGAGCAGCCCATGCACAAGTTTCCTAGAAGTCACAAGGCACCGTGTCCCACATTTCCCCTTCGCCATCTCCCTCTGCCCTGCGGCCAGCTCCTTGCTCAACCAGTATAGCATGGGGTTTGTGTTTGTGGCAGATCTAGGGCAGAAAAATCAAACTATTGATTGAACCGTGTAGCAGTCTTATAAGGCATTATTAGCAGCCTGCTATAAGCAGGACCAGAAAGGGTAAAATAATTTATTTTTATTAATATTCTTGAGAGTTGGGCTTTAGCAAACCTGCTGTTTGGCCAGGTTGGCAGCAAAGCGATGGCATCGTCTCCTTGTCCCTGGATGAAGCTTGTAACGCACGTGGAGGTGCTTGTGTTTGTATGAGGAAGCGGCCTACTTTATAGGGATAGAGCCCTTGTCTGGACTATGAGCCGAAGTAATCTCCTTCTGTCAATTACTTTTGAATCTAAGTCCTCTGCTTTGATAACCAAATCCTTCTCTACTTGCTCGTTCCCCCCCTCCAGTCTCTCCTCCCACCACTTTCACACAATGCCAGGGTAGCTTGACATGTGAAACCAGCATGACTTCAGTTAACTACAAGCTGGCCTTGAATGAAACATTTGAAGAACCTCTGATGCAAATTCCCCAATGCTTAATACGGCTCCATCAAACCTCTTCCTGCAAGTCTCCCCGAGTTCTAGCTTGAGAGAGAGATACTGAATTTATTTGACAGAATCAGAAAACCTGAGGCGTATATATAAATACAGACACACATATATATATTGTGTGTGTTTGTGTGTTTATAAATATATATAAAGCACCAGCCTTAAAATCCTGCTAAACTGCAACTGAAGCCCGGAGTCATCCGAAGTTCAAATGTTTCCCATGATTTTGGTATTAAAATTTCTGAAAAACAATGTTTCTGGACCCGTGTACCACTGTAGAAGGTCCTTATGGCACCAGACAACAGGTGTTCAGCTCATCTCCAAACACCGTTATCCTCAGACCAGGGATCATCTCTCTGGAGACCCTTCCTTTACACATCCTTGCTTCTACTTTTCTCTCCTTACAGATGAGTCTTTAGAGAAACAGATTCCACAGATGAGGTCTGGTGGTCCTTCCCCATCCTGTGTGCACTCACCAACCCCCAGACACACTCTGATGCCTGGGCCATCCCCCTCTAAAGTTTTTGTGCATGAACCCCTGAGCTGTTTCAGCAGAATGAAGCCACTGCTGCCTCCCACGTGCTTCAGAAGCACGGCTGTGCTGAACATCGAATTCCTTCGGGCCCAAGACTATCTTAGTCCCAGCCATAGGACCACGCTGACCTTCTAGACCTTCACTTTTGCTCTTTTGCAAATCAGCAATACTCATTGAGGCACCAGATGCCCCTACATGTCCATCTCAATTAGCAACTTCAAGTTTTCTGAGAGCTGAAGAACATGGGCAAACCCCTGCCATGACCTACCTTTCTCCTTTGTCAACTTCCCGGGTGCATGCAGACCTTCTTCTCCTCATCACACACAGCAGAAGCCTGGGATATCCTTGTCACAGGTCCCATGCTGCACTCTCTTGCTCATTTCTGGAAATAACTGCAGATCTTCCCTTTGAAACCCAAACCTCCTCCAACTGCAGCAGTGACCATTACTACAAAGGTCACCACGACCTCTTAATTCATTCAGTGTAGTCACATCATGAAGGGACACAGTAGATTGCTTCTTGATCTCAGCTAGTAGGCCACTGATGCCCTGAGTTATGAAGACAGATGGTATTAGTGCCAATACTTCAAGAGTATCTTGTGGAAGGGCATTCCACAGGTTAGTCATACCTGTAAAGCTTTTTCCTTTACAACATTAGAGTCCAGTGAGTTTGGTTTGCCTCTATAAAAGATGGTTGTCATATTACGTGCAAGCCGTTTCTCTAGGACAGACAGGCATTTTCTAAGATTAAGCTTTACAGGGGAAAAAAAAAAATTAACATCTCAGACATACCCCTTTGTCTCAATTTCAGCTATACCAGAAGCAAATCCAGTTCTATTTAGACTTACTTTGGGGATTGGGGGTGAGAGGGATTGAAGTATATAGTACTCTAATCCCATTGTTTTCATATTGTAATGCTCTGGAAATAAGATAGCGGGGGGATGCTAGGAAGGTGCTAACTTCTGTATATTTATGATCCTAGGTTCAGGCCTGAAATGCAAATTAAAAAGAATTTCACCACCACCACCACTTTCTCTCTCTCTCTCTGTTATCCTGCATTTTCCACAGCCTGAAAGATGTATGTCATTAGATAAATGACTGCCAGTGGAATGCTATAGCTGCAATGTAAACTATGAAGACTAAATCCATAAAATTAAATAAATAAATAAATATCCCCAGAGAAAAGTTCTGCTTTTCACATTTAAATGTACTAGTTATCAGCTATTCCTGTTCACAGGGCATTAATGTACATGCTGTTTCCTAAGCCCTGATGCAGCTCTGACTGGACTCAAGCTTGGAGCTAAAACAGAACATATTTTACAAAGTGGTGTAATGTAAAACTGCCGTCTAAAAATCTCTCCTCCTTACTAGGTCTCTCTAGGGCTTTCTCCAGAGAATCCTGCTTCTTCTTTATAGCGTCATCATTTATGTCTTTGTTTATTAGTGGAATGAACTTGTCAGTAATTGTCTTCCCACCAGCCAACCCTTGTTCCAGCTCCTTTCTCCAGCTTGGGTCGGACACAATGGGGAGTGCTTCTGCCAAAGTCATTTCAACATCAGCCATTCAGCGTGCTGCAGGGCGAGAAGGTCACTTCTGGAGCCTCGCCGGCAGCCTCCCAAGCCCAGAGGTCACTGCTGGGACCAGGGAACACTGACCAGGGCTCTGGAGGTCATGTCCAGTGGCTCTGCTCTCCAGCAGTGGCACTGCCGAGGTGGAAGGAAATGTGCCAAGCAGGTTACCATGCAGGCAGGGTGCCCTACACACACACACACACATGCATGGACCTGACCCAGCCGCAGGGCTAGAGGAGGTGTCTAATGGGATTCCCAGGACAGACGGACGCCGTGCGGCTTTGCAGAGCAAACTCCTGCAGGTTTGCTGGGCTGGGCTGTAAGGCGCTGCCACGATGCTGGAAGCAGCTTTAACACCCAAAACCCTGAGACGTGAGGGTGGTTCTCAAATGCGGGGACTCACCTTCTGATTCGACCACTCTAATTCACCAGTTTAACTCATACGCTGCCTGGACACGTCCTGCAGATGCGTCCTTCAAAAAGGACAAAGTTTATTTCCTGCTGATGTTTTGCTTTTAACTCGCAGCTTCTGCTTTCAAGGCTGCAAGGATACTCAAGTCTGACTTTGAGTTCTGCCAGAGATTTGCTTCTGTGATTTTTAGGTAAACCACTTAGGATCTGGCCAGCTGGGGAAATCAGTGAGTAATAAACTCTTGCATAAAGTTGCAGCGGATTAGCTACTCAGCACAGCACCCCGTGAATCCGTTCCTCTCCTCCGAGGGGATTCGCTGTGCGAACGACTTGCTGCGGGTTAAGAAGTGGCTGCATGTCAGCTGATCCATGGTAACTGTCTGTCCATGGCAAATGTGAGATAATTTAAGGGAGTTTAATCCTTTCTCTTTGCCAGTCCACATGATGAGTTCGTGCAGGGTGGTTAGTACACAGTAAATTCACACCGTAATTTACTGTGTACTAATTTCCCCAAGCTTTTAATTTCACAGTGTCTCAGTTTCCTCATCTGTAAAAGAGAGATAATAAATACTTTCCTTTCTGGCAGGAGTTCTCGAGATCCTTCAGCAGTAAACATAAAAGCAACCATTTTAAAATAGTTACTTACCGAAACTTAATTTTCGGTGTGACAAGTTATTTTTGTGTGATCTTATACTACAGCAGCATGAGACTAGCCATGGAAGCAAATAAAATTTGAAAAGTAAATAACCCTACTAATGTGAAAAATAACTAGGATGCTGACCACAATAACATTTATATGCAACTGCAAACATTTTTAAAGCTTTCTGTTTCAATCCACCTGTGATTCCTTTTAAAGGGAATGCAACTAAAATGATGTATTTGCAATGAAGATGCACTAGACTGTTTTCTGTAAAAAGAAACATGTGTCAGGAAGGCTTAAACCTTGTATTTCTTGGGAGGCCCTAAACTTTTTTTTGACCGAGTGATGCATGATCAGACCCAGAAAACAGTGTGGGTTTTATATCAGATTTTTCTAGACTGTAATAGCCCAAGGGTATGTGCTATAAACTGGAGGAGTTGGAGGAGACCCGTTTTTAAGAGGAACACGGTTAGGTTTCTGTTTCTGATTGGAATGTTTGTTTAAAACTTTTCTTTTAAGGGAACATTTCAAAACTGGTCACAGTTTCGATGATGGCTATCTTTACATGGTAATCCCAGTTCCTGGAAATTGTCTTAGTCTTTCTGGTACAGCTGAGACATCAAGAAAGGAAAATTTGCCTTTAAAAATTACTCTTCATGCTGAAATTATGAGTATAGTATTAAAACCTAAAGACTGTTGAGGTCAGGAAGTAAAAGGAAAATCAGGAACTTTTTTCATTAGCGTCCATATACTGGAAATTCTGATTAGCATATAAAAAGGAAACACTTGAAACTTGTGTATATGGATATGACTTTTTTTCCCTTCAACTGTTGAAGAAAACTTTTAGATCTGCTCCTGCTCTACTAACAAAGCAGTTTAAAAAGCAGTTTAAATTGAAAAAGCTATCCATTTCTTCCTTTTTTTTTAAATACTTCAGGTATTTCTAAGTAATATTTCTCACAGGCAAAGAACAGCTAATTTCAATCATCGGTTGCCTCCTTCAGAGGGTTACACTGCGGTGCAAGTCAGCTTTGCTCTGTATCGTGGTACTTAACTGCCCTCCACTGGATGCGAGAGGCAAAGGCAGGGTTTCGTTTCAACTGTAAAAATCACCGCAAAATTAAAAAAGAAAGTATGAACTTGGGGTGTACTTTGCTAATTTTTATCTGTTCTCTTGCATCTCCCCAACACAGAGTCCCCAAAGTTAGCGCGATTGCCGTTAATAATTCTGAGAAAATACAACTGCTGAGAAAATAATTTTTACTCTCTCTTGGCCAACTGACTGTAATAATGACTATCCTTTAGCCCCAGTCTTTAAATCCAATAATGCTTAATAGCAATTTGAAGAGAAAGAAAGAGGGAAAGGAGAGAAGGAAAACTATGTTTTTAGGATAAGTAGCATGGTTTAATTCAGTTTAGGACAAGTTAGGGTCCTTAGAGCATGGGCTCTTACACTAGAAAGCACACAGGAATCCCCTATTAATGTGCTTATGTAAATGTGAATTTCTCAAAAACTCACTGATTAAAAAAAAAAAAAAAAAAAAAGTGTTGACTGCAATAACGCTAGAAGCAGCAGCAAATAGGCTGGCTCCAGCCAAAGATCTTGCCCATCTGCCTGACATTTTGGTGCCTCAGCTGACTTGAATTAGGAGAGAATAACTTGGAAAATTTTTCAGCCCATCCAGCCCCAAGTTAAGACAGTCCTCTGAAGCAGTGACTTGTATTGCTTAAGCCCATGCAGGGAGCTCCTGGTTATGCTCTTGATGGCTTTATTAGAAACACAGCGGTGGATCTGTGTGATATAAAAACCATCCAGGGGAGAGCCGCAACACCTGACCTCCTTTTGCAAGTAACAGAAATATTTGGGTGCAAGGTGGGGAAAAAAAAAAATAGCTGAGAGCACTTCACCATTCCTCATACCTCACGTCACCGTGCCCTTTGCCCCCCCAAAGACGCACGCCTCCCATGCAACACATGTTGGAGCGAACTTTTGCTCCTCAGAAAATGGGACAACACGCTTTCCCATGCAGGTGGGTGAGGACGTTTCCCTCTGATTCCTGCGGCTCGGAGCTGAAGGCTGCCGTGTTCGATAAGGTTTAAGATTTCCAGTGCCTTGAGATTCAGCTTTTCGCTTCTGGTGAGGCCCTTGAAGGCTGAGATGTGTGGCTCTCGTTCAGTTGTCGCTCTCCATCATGCTCAGGTAAAGCAGGGCTGGAAAGTTGAGTAGAAATATCTTTCACTGCCATCCCTTCTGCAGGAGCCTGACTTCTGCTTTCTTGGTTTTCTGCAAACGCCGCAGTCCTTGTGTAGACAAAACCCTAACAACTTGGAGGTTTAGTTTGCCTGGCTAAAGACTGCAGGATTTGACCTCTGGAAGCTTGTGCTAAGTCCTTGCAGTTCTGATTTTGAGTTTAAGCTTTGGCCTGGAATAACAATGACTGTGAGGGAAGCGATAGGTTATGAGCTGGGCGAAATGATACCTGCTTCTTGCCAGAAAGACTAACTGCATTCAAGCAACTTCTATCCTCATTTTCCTTTAAATAAATATATAAAGATGTTCAAACTTCCCATCTGAGCTGCAATAATGAAAATAATGTGCGCATTAATTTGTACGGGGGTCAGTGAGTCTCCCCAGCTCAACGGTTTTCATACAGAGTGCGTAGTAAGCCCATAAACCATTTATTTTTCATAATTTATGAAGCATTACATATTGTGAGTCCACAATGCCAGCTGACGTAATATGCAATAAATTTGATATAACAAAACATTTCTCATGTATTTTTCCTCCTGATGTGACAATGTGGGACATAAATTTAAAAGAAAGTTGCCTTAGAAGACAAAAGCAAGGCAAAAGAAAAGAATGCTCTTAAATCAATAAACACTTATATTCCACCAATCAATTATTGAGCCATTCCCCCACTCATGGCTGCAGCTCTCATCTTTCTGGAGCCTCCTACTACCCCTGCTTTAAAGCTGGAACGAAAGGCTGCTAGGGTGGGTCACTCGTGGCCCCCCCACGAATCGAGGGGCTGGCAGCGGCAACGACGCCGGCAGCTGCCGGTGCGAGAGCCCTGCCTGCTGCTGCCTATCCCTCCTCAGCCAGCCAAGAGCTGCACAGTGCGGGCCGCCGGCACAGATGCTCGCTGTCCTGTGCTGGGAAAAACCTACCGAGTGATGACAGGCAGTGGGGCAAAAAATCAATAGCGTGTAAAGGTAATTTTCCTCTGTAACAATTATCATTCCCATATTCCCAGGAAGAGTAGCAGTGGCAGTCTTTGCACTTTTGCAGATAACTTTCTGGTGTTCATTTAGTAGTATGCAAACATGTAATTGCAGGATTATAATACAGAGCACAGAACGTTGAGGAAAATGCTAAAAACTCACCTATGTGGCTATGAAAGCCAGCTGATAAATTCTCACATTACGGAAGACACCTTACGGGCTGAAGGTTGAGACTCTCAGCATCTGTAAAATTGCCGGGTGACTTCTACCAAGCAGCGAGGACCCAGTGCTCAGCACTGTTTGGTTTCATTTGATCTTGGTTTGTTCAATTCAGCGCACCAAAGCAATGTCTGCTTCAAGAAAATGCTGCAGTACAAGGAAGGGAAAAAATGTGGATGTTATGTGAATGCATGATGCAGAACAAGAGTGAAGGCCAGAACAGGGTAAAGCAGTTCAGGGGTTTTGTCTAGCATCAGTACTCCAGTTGCCCTGTAGTTTATTAAATAAACACAAAAATATTTACAGATAGTGGAAAGAGTGCTTTGCAGTGAAAGAATGAATTTCCTTTTTAATTTCAGCTTTTGTATTTGTGTGGCTTGATTAAAATTTACGCCAGAAGCCTAAAAGGGAGGGAAAAAAAAAATATATATAATAACCCATAGGAACAATTCCTATCAGGAATGATGTGAAGTTCAGTGTGTTGGCAGTCAGTTTTCCCAGGGAAGACAGTGCATCCACTGCAGCCGTGCGTGCAGGGACATCTACTGGCAGAACAGCTGGGGCTGGCCTTTCCCCTTGCTGAGTGCAAGAAGGCTTTGCACAAAACCCCATCGGTTTCAGTGACAGCAGAAGGTTTTGGCTGATCTAGTAAAAGGAATGTGTATGGAAAAGGGAGAGAAAGACACTGGCTTGGCCCAGGGGTAAAATTAAGCTTCTACACAATACATCGCAGGGTGAGGTGTCCTTAGCTGAGCCAGCCTGGTCACAAAACCATTCTAGGCATGCAAGGACTGTTGCCTCTGGAGGCAGTGGTGGAGCATGCTGGGCACATTATGAATTTCCCCCTTTCCAACACTATTCCTACACCCCTCACCTGCTGATTCCACCCTGTGCACAGAGGAAGCAAGCCAGCCCTACCACAAAGTTCTCTTGCATTAGCCTTTGGTACAGCAATGAGATTTAGCTGTTCTTCCCTCCTTTCCCCCAGCAGTAGATACCTCGGGCAACCAGACGAAACGTTGTCAGAAGTAAAAGGCTCCTTGCCTCCTCTCTGCCCTTTAATAAAACCACAGGAGACAAGACATATTTAATCCCTACTAGAAAGATATGTACACCAAACTGATTAGATAGGGTCAGGGTGGTTCCTGCTCTAACATTTAAAACACTGTCTACCCTTCTCAAGACAGGATGAGGATCACAAGCCAGGCAGTCTTACTGTGAAAAGCTACTCAGAAGTGTTTGTTTTTCTCATCTCCAAAACAAGACAAATTTCTCAACTCCTTGTAGGAGTCCTCGTTCTATAACTCATAAATGGAAAGAAGTGAGTGTCTTTCCCCCCCACCCCCACCCATGTCTTCTTCTCCACATACTGTTTTCTGCCTTCAGGGTATCTGTTCTATACTTCCAAAAAATCCATCTGGTTATTTTACTGTAACACACTTACCAGAACTGTAAGATCATAGAAAAATCATTTGAAAAGGACCTGCAAAGGTTTCTAGGCCAACCTCCTGCTTGAAGAGGCAATAACATCAACACCAGATCGGATTGGGGATGGTTTTGTGTAGATGATCCCTGAAAGTCACCAAGGAGAGAAATCCCACCGCTTCCCTGAATGACATGTCCTAGTGTTGTACTGCAGTCCAGGTGAAGAAGTTTAGGTCTAGTTTTAAACATAAGACATGAAAGTAGTCTTGAATTGAAACAGTCATCCTTAGTAGCTAAACATGGTACAGCAACAGACTTGGAGGAATGGTCTGGCAGGTCTTCTCTATCTTGCTATACTCCTATGTAATGATACGTTTTGGACACTAAGTCTCAGCCAGGACAGACATTGCTCCACAGACAAATCTTCAATGCATTTTACTGTATAGATCCTCAAAGGCTTCCTTTGTGAGCAGTGCTTTAGTAATTGAATTTCTGCTTGAAGACATATAAAAATACATTATTATAATTTGAAAGTCAACGCTGATTTTATATGACATATATGAGACAAATCCCCTCCTAACCTGTCCATTTTGTCAACTAGAGATGCTACTTGAGTTAAAAACAGCTGGCAGAGCTGGGGTAAAACAGGTTAGACCTGGGGCAGAAGCAGCTATCTGCCCTGAGCAGTGACTAACCAGGGCTTTCTGTTTGAATAGTTAAGTTGTTGGGAGAACAGAAATGGGACTAAACAGCAATATTCAAAGTCCGGTTTGTACCTGGATTTCAAAGGCTCTCATTGGATTACGTACATTTGAGCTTCAGCTCAAACCATCTGTTCCTCCAGCACTCCCCTACAGAAAGGTCACAAATGGGCTGAATCCAGACTTCTAGCACACCTCCACCAAGCAATGGGGGAGTAAAAAGGTTGAGAGGGGATGACAGATCAGGCAGGAGAGTTGGGAAGCAAGGGAACATAGTGATATTTTCATGGATAAGTTGACAATGAGACATAATCCTAAGACGAGACTCTTATAAATAGCATGGACATATGCTATCTTTAAGTCCCATTTCAGTGTCACCCACCCTAAATATACTCACCTTTCCTTTGACTACACAGGGGTTTCAGCATTTTTGCAGGCTCTTCCCAAAGGCAGCTGCTGAAATCCAGGCAAGTGATTCTTTAGAAGTAAAGCACCTCCAAGGTCTTTCACTCAGCTGACATTATGAAGATCAGAAAATGATACATATAAATATATTCCTTACAGCTCTATACTTCATTTAAAACATTTCACCTGCTTTTATTTCTTCCTTTCTTTTCTCCCAGTCATTACATGACATCTGAAAGATAAAAGAGGGAAATCATTTTGTTACTTTAAATACTTATCTCAAGCTCTCATTTTGACTACATCAAATACATGCACTGTGCTAAAAAATGCACAAGGGAAAAAATCCCAACGATATAGCTAAGAGATTGTGAGAAGGAAAAACAGAAAACAACAACAGCAGATCATAGAAGTGTCTAAAAAATGAGAAAGAAAAAAAAAAGCACAGAGCTATAGCATGGTAGAAGAAAAAAAAAAGTATACCACATAATTTATTGCAGGGAGAGTTCTGAAGAAAATGTCTTGTGAAATAAATATAATGCTCATGAGGACAAGAGATCTCATTCATATCCAATCTGTCTTGTGTAAAGAACTAGGCAATAATGTTCAAGTAAGTGAGTCACTGCAAGATCTCCCAGTTCGGCTGAAGATTGCTCAATAGAAATAACAAGCCACAGAAAAAAGACAGTGTAAGTACAGGTGGGAAAGGGATACAAACTCAGAGCAATAAGTACATACAAAATACCGAGATTGCTGTATGAAGTAAAGGCATGATATGTGTCCTTCTCTATCTTACAGACTACTTTTCCTTCTGTGCCTCTCTGTGACAGTGAAAATCTGCTGGAGTGCCCAGGCTGACAGCCTCCCTCTGTCCGCACTCGAGACGGCACATGTGTAGACAAGCTGGATAGAGGGTAACTTATGGATTTGGAGTCAGGGCTTTCTCAGTGAAGAACCTTCGATTCCATAATGTGTTCCTCTTAGTGAGCCATGAAGCTCTGAGTCCCAAGAAACATCAGGTGCCCTTCGATGCCACCACCAACACATTGGCAGAGACGCAGATGACAAGCAGATCAAGGGGGGGGTAGCTCAGGACTTAGGTAAATGAGAAGGAGATATATTTGCCATTCAGTAGCTATACCTAACTCTGGAGATAGTCTTTAGTGTGTGTCCATGTGGTCTTCCATAGGCAGGTGGGGGGCGTTTGAAGCTGTGGCCAAACAGAGCTGGGGCAACCCTTGCAGTGCAAACAGCTGTTAGCCACATTAGGAGAGCTCTGGACCAACGCATCCTTCAGAGAGGCTGGCTTGGCCAGCGCAAAACCAGCATCACACAGACCCAAGACCGTCCAAGCGTGGCATGCTGGCACAGGGACCCGGGGTCGCCTGCCAAAGACGGTGCAGACCTACCCTTGGCGAGAACTGAGGGCACGGTAATACTGTCCGCTTGCAAACCGGCACTAACTGCCTGGCAGCGGGGCCGGATGCAGCCTGCCTACACAGCAGGGCTCTCACAGAGTGCCTACAGAAAGTGTCTGGACACCTTGTGCAGTCAGAGGAGAAAAACAGACACTCACTTCAGGGAGTGATTCATCCCTCTCTAAAATCTGAGCTTTGTGGGAACATTTCAAAAGACCCGAGTTCGTTTCCTCCCAAAATGCAACAAAACTTGCTTTTATTTATTTTTTCAATAACTGCTTCTCTCCTTGCTGGTCCCTTAAAAATATTTGAAAGAAAAAAAGAAGAAGGAATTGACTATTTTGGGGGTAAAGCTGCTCTGGCCCTGGGCTTCCAGCTTTGGCAGGCATGAGATGGGGAAGGAAAGGGGATCAACTGGGTGGCAGAAGGATTCGCTGGCAACTGCATCTGAACAGAGCTCTTTCTAGTCCAGGATTACAGGTCTAGAGCAGGAATCTCCTTGTGACTGCTGGTTTTAGCTGCTACAGTTGTTGGCACAGCCAGGCTAAAATGTGGTAGGAAGACTGTTTTGTCTGTTCTTGCTTCCTCCTCTTCCTCAGTTGCTGGAGTTGAAGCAGCAAGGAGACAGTGGCAGAAGAAACGTGAAGACCAGCTGTGGGGAGAGGGCAAGGAAGATGTAGGGGATGGGACAGGATTGAGAGGAACAGGGCATCAGTCTGCAGCTGTCTGACATCTGCAATTAAACCATCTTCACCCTTGGCAAAGCAAAAATACTGCTGAAGTGCGTGTCCCAGCTCTGGCTGCTGGATGGTCCATCACTTCCAGGAGCTCCCAGTGGGAGATTGAGTTGTAAACTTAAATGCTAAGAATTTCTGATAACCCAAACTGTTTTGAGAGAAAAAGGCTATCGGCTCACATTTGGAAAAATGTCCTCTTGTCTACACAGCTCTACATTTTTCAATCTAAATTTGGAGTTTTGGCTACTGTGATTTTTTTCAGGGTATGAGGTGTGGGTGGGTATTTTTGTACAGGATAATGTATATCTAAAATGATACAGATCGTTGCTAGAGCCAGAAAGATGTTACAATGTCAGAATTGTGAGGAGAACAAAATATGCATTTTAAGGACTAAGAAACAGAGAACAACAACAACACCTAAGTGACCTGACCAAGGCTAGAGCATGAGTCAGTCACGGATGCAGGGAGGGAACTTGTTTCTGTGCTCCAAGTCACAATGCCTGTGCCTTGGATTTCACTAGCTGCAAAAAATCTCACCAAAAAGGATCCGGGGGGGGGGGGGGGGGTGGGGAGGAAGAAGCAACAAGTGTTCCCTTTTCATGAACAACATTTATTGAAGCAGTCAAACTGTAACCATGGAAAATTTTACCCTGGACTATAGGTGCAAACAATACAGTGGATGATGACAAACAGGCAAAGAAAATGTTACCTGTAGGTGGGACTGTACCTGTTTTAATTGCTGGGATGCTCTTGAGTGGGACTCCCATGGCCAGCTGAAGGAGTCAGCTTGGGGCTGTGCCTGCACAGTAGCACAGGCTGCTGTGGTCAGGGTGAGTACAGCAAGTAAATGTGGTGATGGCAATTAAATGGACACATCAATGTCTCTGAAGCACTTGCTAGCAAGTGCATCACCATACACAAAACTACCTAAGCACTGGACTTTGCAAATGCAATGAATGTGCTTTTTTCATTTCCTAACTCTGTAAGATCTCCCATCCCATTCTACAGCCATTACAAAGGTTTCCCTGGCAGGGGATACATTGCTGTGCTCTGTACACAAACTTTGGCTCGTCTTGTTCTTTTAAATTCCAAATATTGGGGGGCATACCTTCACTTGGTGTATACTGTACCATCTCAGCTGAAGTCAATGGAACTATGAAAGCCTACACAATAATTAAGGAATTACCTCAAGACATTGAACTTATCAGCCTGACTCCTGATATCATGGAATTAAATGAGAGAGAGAATAAGCATTTGTGAGGTCTTGTTATAAAAGAGGTGTTTCTGACTTCTACTCATACCAAAAATCCCACCACCACCTTACAAAAGTGACATGAACACAGACTGAAGAACCAAAATACACAGCAGAAAAGGAAAAAAAACCCCACAGCATTCATTTTTAACATCCTGATTTTTTTCAGACTTACTTCATGCTTTTAGAGAACCCTGTGATGACAATACAAACAGTAGCTCATTTCTCAATCAAATTCCACCCACATCAGTGTGTCACACTTATGCCTGATGAGCAGGAAAGGGGTGGTGATGGGGTGTTATATACCCAGAGGCATGTAGACACACAAAAACACAGGTACTGCAAGCCCCTTTTCAAGCTTTCTTGTCTCTGCTTTTGCCCTAGATGTAGGGCTGGACCAGCAGAAAAGCAGGTTACCAAGTTCTTCGTACCAATACCACAATCTTAAAACTTCAGAAGCAAAGATTTACACGCTTACATATTTAATTGTATACTTTCTGATATGTCTCTGAAATAAATCCAGTAACTGTGGTGATTTCTGTCTTGACAGTAGGTAAACTGAGGCTGACTGACCCGATCTGTGGCCAGCCACCCAGTGCTACTGCTGGGACTGAGCTCCAAGTCCCTCTCCCCTTGCACAGCCACTGCACCGCTCTTTTTCAGGGCATAATCACCACATCAGTAATGATAAGAAGATTTTATTTGACTGAGAGACTGCTTTAAGTGCCCAGCTTGCAGGCTACATCTCACCTGCAGGAACTTAGAGGCTATATGGACATTTGATTTCATGATTCATTTAAAGTGATACAAAAAGCTGCTTTGAAGCCCCCCCTTCCCCCTTCACATCCGATGACTGCACAGTGAGTGGAATTATACTCAGCATGTCACACTCCAGTGGACAGGGATGGTTTGTAAAAGCTTATAAGCCTTGTTAGGGTTTGCAACTTTGTATGAACTTCAGTGATAAATACTGTGTTCGTGAAATGCCAAATACTGGAGGAATGTTGGCGTGAGCACGACAGAGATTACAGCTAATGTGGGAGCGCGTAGGTACACAGTGCAGTAAATTACAGTCATGATATGCATCCACTTTCTGTGAAAAATGTTGGGGTTTGAGCCAAGCGTATTTCCTATAGCACAGTACACAGGGATCTAATAGAGCTAATGACTTGTATTTAAATTAATGAAGCAAGAATGATGTGACAAGGATCCTGCATGACTACTGAGGGAAGTGATTGTCAATATTTGTTCATGGCTCTTAGGCTTTACCTGCTCTGGTGAGGATGTGTGTTTATGGACACACCCAGCCAATGGCTAATGACTAGAGAGACTCTTTTTCCTTTGATTTTAACAAAGAGATGACAACCCCAGTCGCTAAGGAACTTTCAAATTGTCTTCCTCTCTTTTTTTCTAATTGATTAAAAGGAACTTCAGAATGATGTCCTGCACACAGATGAAAGCAAAGTTTGATGTTCTGAAGTGCTAAACTTCTCTGCTTTGACCCGCACCATTGAGATGAAGGAGAATTGTCTCTTTAGTAATTAACATGACAAATAACTGTGAATGGGAACTTGCTGTTCTGAATGACAGCGTTGTCTTCTGCTTCAGGGTGAGAAACCCAGGGCCAGGATCCTGGGGATCTATCCCTTGCTTTGGTCTGACTTTTAACAGGTTCAAAAATCTCTGTCTCTCACCTGATAGAGACAAGAATGGAGGCTGGTCTCCTGCAAAAGCACAGCACCTTTGAATGCATGCGTGCTACATCCTATAAGATATTGCGGGGAGGGGGAAGAGTTGATTGCCCAGAAAAAGAATAATCACCGGTGGCTCCATTAAAGGTATTTCACGAGCACTGCCTTTCATGCTGACAGTTCTGCTATAATCATTCCCAGCATACTACTCTGCTTCTGTCAGTATTAATCTGTTGCCAATTGCCTTGTAGTTACTTTGTGAGTGTGTTAGTTGGGGACTCTTCTTTTGTTCTTAGTTTTTACAGCCCTCAAACACAGGGGATCCTATGACTGGGATCCTGGATGCTTTGAGGCACCTAATAAATAATTGTTAGCATTCAAATACCCAAACTATCCTTTGCAGTATCAGGAAGCCTGCATAGCAAGAAGATAACTGATATTAGCTAATTGCTATTGAGTGGCTTTTATTCAATAGACCACGGAGGTTTTGCTTTGTTTTCTTGTGGGTTGTTTTTTGTTGTTTGGGGGTTTTTCTAATTACAGAATGGCAATGCATTGCATTTAATCACCAACTTGATAGTAGATGGCTCCAGCAGAGGGTCCTAAAACTTACGAAGCCATAGAAATAGACCGAATTGGGTTAAGCTGTATTATCAGTGTGTAGGGGGACTTGTACTGCTGTCTATGCTACATCTATTCTGTGCAAGGCATTTGTATCTTCAGACATATCATTTTGGCTTTGCTCACCAGATCAGTGTTATCTACAGGAGACACTCCGCACAAATGCAGCAATCCCTGCCTCATTCGTCTTCTCTTTCTGCTGGCTCGTGACTGGTAGAAAGCAAGCAGCTCCCGAAATCCTGCCCCAAGTTGCCAGTAGCAGCAGCATCTGTATAGCACTGTGTAGGACAAGAGCAGAATCCTCCTTGTCCTTCCCCAATTAAAACTTCATCACCAGTACCAAGATAACAATGCAACAGAAAAACACTGGAAGCTGTTCTCACTGGTAACCGATGTGACCTCCGAGCTCAAAAAAACCCCAGCTCCCTGTTCTTCTCCCGCTGTTCCCCTATAGCCTCACCCATGGTGCCCATCAAACAATCAGTCACAAACTCCATCTGTCAACACGGGGTCTGCAGTTCATGGAATCTGCCCGACTGTGGTGTTGTATTACTGAGACTCTCTGTAAACAGAGGTACTTTGAATGACTTGCCGTCTCTTACAAATTGCACGGCAAGAATGAAGGCTACATGACTGAGTGACATAATTGTAAGACAAAAATTACAAAGGCTCTTCTTTCACTTAGCTGGCAGTCTTAGAACTAAGCTAGACTTTCACATGCAGTGTCAGGGCCGATCAAAGCTGCCTTGTAAAGTTTTTTTTCTTGTTTATTTGCTGGGCATCCTTGATGTTAAGCAAATTTATATCAGGGTTGCTTTATGCATCAGAGCCCTGTATACTGTGATGTCCAAGTATTCCCTCTCCAGTGGAAGTTACTGATCTAGAAATGTAGCGTGAAGCCTGACAAAATACAAACTTAACATTATATTTTGTGCTTTGTTTTTATTTTGTTTTTACATCTTCTCATTTACATGTCCTCCACCCCTTTCTTCACCTCACCCTTTAAACAAAATTAACAGTACCTTGAGGCTCACGTGTCTGAAGATCTTGGGCAAAATCACTCTCACTTTCAGTCTAGCCAGTTACATCCTCTTGAAATAGCTCTTCTGTATCTCAGTCCTGTCCCCGGGAAGCAAAGGTCACGGTTAGACTAAGTGTCCAGATGTCAGAACAAAGGGACCACATTTGTTTAATGGAGTATGGAGTCCAGAGAGATATTTGGGATCTAGTGATATTTCCAATGGGTCATATGTTCCATGTATTTGTCATGTTTTCCATCTAAAAACCAGAGTCTAGCTAGATGCCACTGTGATGGGTAGCTGATAGCTGTGTGTAACAAATAATAAAAGAAAGCAGAACACAGTAACGTTACTAAGAAATTACATTGGCTTCAATGGTGCTTTTTGTGTCTCCATGTGTAATGCCATAACAACTTTTTTTGCTCACAAGAAAAAGATATGAGACTTTTGTAAAGTAGAAGTCAGTACCACCAAGGGCTTAATTATATAATGAAACATTCTCGAAGCCCTCACATTAGCTCACTGATGCTTAGTGGAAAAGGCATTACCTAGCAACAGTCACTAACAAATCACAGGAAAAGTAATAGAGATTATATGCTACATCACTCTACAGAGTCAAAATTGGTAGCAGGATGTGCTTGCCCTTTCATTTCATGTGGAAAAATCCATTGTTTACAGGTGTGAGGGTGTAAGGGATGCACTTTGGGGAAAAATGGGTCCACTGATCCTTCATTAAAAAGTAGTCTTTAAAAGAAGCCCAAAGATAGAGTGAGACATGTTAATCTGGCCAGAGATAGCAGACTACAGTGCAGGCATGAGAAAAATTACCTCTTTTTTTTCTCCTCAGAGAAACTGCTCTTCATATGTCACTCATTCTGAAGTGCTTAGTTAGAAGGATGAATCCATTTTTTAAGTGCTGAACAGGAGTCCTGGCTTAAGTTCCCCAACACCAATGTCCTGTATGTGACTCAGAGAAGTTACTCACATCAAGGTGTTCAGCAGTATCTTGAGCACCAAGCTTTGGTGGATGTTGCCTCTGTATTGTGTTTCCATCCTAGCTCTGTGCATTACAGTGGCAAAAACTCTTAGAAAGTGCATTAGAAAGGACCACATAGGTATTTAAGAGACAGAGTTATTAGAATCAGCCCCATATTGCAAATGCAGCTAGCAAAGAGAGAGCTGGGTTTTATTCCGAATTATGCTTTGTTAACAAGTTGTTAACTAAGTTCTCACTCCAGAATATTTAGAGCCAGCTAAATAATATGTGTCAAATCATTGATCTGACAAGTTTCACAACTTTTTTTTTTCCACTTTAAATTTCAAATATCTATTCAAAAAATAGCATGTTCAGTTTTTTCGCTCAGTTTTAATTACTGGCGACAGCAGGGGAGGGAGAAAGAACAAAGCTGAATGCACAGATCCCAGAGGGAGTTTGCCATCTCTGACCATTAGGGGAAAAGAGAAAAAAGCCAGCATCTTTTCACTTGGAAACTGAGCCCACTTAGCGTGGAGGTCCTGGGAAGAGAGGAAATGTGAAGTCCTCCCAGTGGAGGAATCCTCCTTTGCTATCGCTTTGCTGATCACACCTGTAGCTAGCTGCTATGGCAGAAAACCTTGTACAACAGGATTATTAGACTGAGGCAGAAGTCAGTGGCAAGGGTGCAATGTTTGTTGGGTTGGGCATAACATGGCTGTTACTGGGGACAAAGGGAAAAGCTACAGGATAGAGCTCTGTTTATACAGAAAACTGTTCAGAGACAGGTAGCTTAAATGTACAGGATTGTGATTTTGAGGGATGAGACTGACTTTTGCATATGTGTGTGTATGTACACAGACACACATGCATACATCTATCAAGATTTGTATTAAAAAGTAATTAATGTGGTTTTGGTTCCCCTGTGCAATACTCAAGCAGTCATCTGTAGCTCAGAGCTGGCATGTGTGAACAGATTCACCCCATCTCCTCTATCTCCCCCATCTCCCCTCATCAGCCCCAGACCCTGATGATGTTGTTAAAAGCCACATCCATGAGACTGCACTCAAAATTATGCTTTGGGAGTCCTCCTGTATCACAGAGGGAGTAGCAGGATTTCTATGTGGAGCTGAGGAATAAAGGTGTCTTCTAAGTGAAATACCTTAATCTAGCTTGCTTAATACAGCTGAAAACCCCAAGGTAGGCATAGTCCTTTAACAGGTCCCGTTATAGTGAAGTTTAGGTAAGGCCATAACTTGCTATTAGTAAAGACTTATGCTCTGTGACAATCTTCTTTCCCTCTTTTGGAGATCTCAGACTGAACAGGGCTGCTGCGAATACGATGCTGCTCAGCGTGTGTTCAAGTAGCACAACTGGATTCCTACCAGCTCCCTAGTAATTATCAGGTATACACGAAAGAGCCAATCAAGCACCCGAAAGGACAGGCTGCCCTCTGCTCCCCCCGGGTGCAGCTGGCTCCTTATTTCAAGCACAATCTTAAATTACAAGGAAAAAGGATTTGCTGCAGAAGCAATGTTGTTTGGTATCAAAAAAGATTCTCCTTCCTTCTGCCGCCTCCCCCCATCTGCTTTTCATGTTTTATACAAAACTTGCTGCTCTGAACACTCCTGGATTTTCTCCCCTTCTAATAATAAAGAAGCGAATCTGATGTCTCCCACTGATGGCTTTCTAACCTTCAAAAGCATGTGTTTATCATGAGTTTCAGCTATCCAAAATAGTTTTGACCTGAGGTTACAATGCAGGCTCAGACTGCTTCGAAGCGGGTTAAATGGATGATAAGCAAACATTTCATTACAGACCCTCAGTTGTTGTAAGGATGTGCAAATCCCTGAGAAAGATTTTCAGCATATCCTCCGGAGCAGCGTGGTGCTTTGGACCTGGGAGGTTCACTCAATCAGAGCCCTGCTGCCACTTTGCAAGTATCTCCGCTGACTATGCCCTGCATCATCACTTTGTGAGGCCCTGGGCGAGCAGCCGGACTGGGGAGAGATTCCTCCCTCCAGATGCACTGTGAGGGCTGAGATTTTTAAGTCTTAATTGAAAACACTCATCTTTTCCCTGCCCTGCCCCTTCTCTGGTTTCTGCCTAAGTGGAGGAGTGTGGAGAGGTGCAGATGGAGGGTTGGGTGGCCCTGGGGGAGATCAGTCCTCCTTCCAGCCCCAGCCCGCTGCATCACGAGTGGCTTGGAGCCACATGCATCCAGCAGTCAGCAGTTTCAAAGCTCCTGCCAGCTACACCCTAAAATTATTTTGAGCATCATCACGCCAAGTCCACTGATTTATTGGTGGGCTACCTATGTCTTGAGTGCCAATGGTCCAGTGTGGACTATCACACAGCCTTGCCCCATCAAGGTGGGGCGTAAACAGGCACTGCTGTGAAAGCAATGCGCACTTTGCATCTTGCTTACAATAAAAAGACAAAGAGAGAACAGTCCTAGTGGTTAAATACAGCCCCATCCCAGACAGGCACATATACAAAGCACCAGGTACCTTGTCGGTCTCGCTCAACTCCATGTCTCCTTCCTAATTTAATCCAAACAACAGCAGCACTTTATGGACCACCACTCACATTAATCCTGAGCCAGATCCTCAGACCCAGCTGTACAGCCAAGGACCATGACCCATTTTCTTCATTCCCACTTCCCTTCTACACCCATGGAGCAGAAATGTTCTCAGGGCAAGAATCTGAGCTAATTAGTGATAGAGAAAGGTGAAGCCTGAGAATTTGCAGTCTAAGTGTGAGATGGGCACCTCCCGTGACTCTGGTTCCAGCAGCGTGGGGGATGGATGAGTGCAGATCACTGCGTGCTTGGTCCATGTGCTCACTGAGACATCCACCAGCTGCATCCCATCTCCAGTCAAGTCGGGAGGTTAGGTGCTGGCTCAACGCAACATCAATGCAGTTGTGTGGGTTCAGCTGCATGTGGCCAGCTTGATGTTCAGGCAGTCACACAGTCTGGGTGTTTCCTTCCCTTGGTGATGTTGAAGTTGCTGCCTGAAAAGGTGAACATCCCCTCTGGAATAGAAAGAACAGCCTGAAGATTTTTCCTTCTCCAAGTCAGCTGGCAATTTAAGGACCTTTAGCTTTAACTTCCAGGTCTGATATTCAGCCCGCGGATAGTAGTTCTAAAACAAGTCTCAGATAAATGCATGAAGAATATTGCACTGCTGGCAGTGAAGTTTCCCAAATCCCTAATTTCAGCTTAACTACACCAAGGCAATCAGCACCTCTGCTCTGCAACTGCATGAATGACATGCTGATGCAGCTGTGTCATCTTGCTTAGTTTTATCTGTGCTCAACAATTACTGGCCTCCACAATTATTCTTCTTCAGCCCACATAATTCCTGGGGTAGGGCTGTACATAGCAGTGTCGAGTAGAGCCCTTTATTTCTATTGTATCACTAGGATTAGCATGGACTTACCTATTTTTTAAAAGAAAAATGTGCAGGAATACGTCTAATTATGCTTTGCTAAGTATGAAATGTCCTTCTATTTAGCAGATGCTTGGGCCCTACTTTGACCTAATACTGAGTGTTTCAAGTAAACTGCCAGCAGCCCCGTCAAACTGTTGTGGGTAATTTGGAGTATGAAATGTGTTAAATTATTCAAAGAGCTGAATAAGCATAAACAGGCAGTACAACAGGAGAGATATGCGTACCCAGCGATGCTGGTGTGACATTTAATACATCATATTAGCACTCCTGTTAGTACAAAGAGCTGGATGCCTAGCACAGCAGCCTGCAAATTCACAGGCAGAACACAATCTAAGTGCATTTTGCCCCCCATATAGCCTTCCTCCAACTGTTTCCCTTTGCAAAGCTAGATATGGCTTGCCTATAACCAAAGGTGGAAGTTGGGAAGCAGAATTTGATTCCTCCCTGAAATGCAAGGTGCATGAGGTCAGTCTCACCCACCTTTGCTTCACGCTGGCATCAATCATCCTGCTGATAACAACTGTCTGATTTAAAGCAGTGGTGTAAAGAAAGTCAGAATCAGGCTTAAAACCTTCTGATATTGGAAAGTGGACCCCTAGACAGACAGACTCTGCTTAGTAATAGAGCTAATGTGGCAGAGAACACACGCAGGATCATAACACATGTCTAGTTCGGAAATACATATAAACCCCCATGTCCTAGTAAAAGCTGACACTAATTCAAGACAAACCCCTGCATTTTACCTACTGTGGAAACAGTCCATTATTTCTTACCCTTCAAAACAAAGAGTGTTTTCAGGTTATGGAGTATTCCTGAGTTCTCAAGGGATTACACTTCAGGGAATGAATGAGATGCTTCTGTAGTCAGGGTTTCGTGATGGTGAGCAGCAAGGGGGAGGAGATACTCTCTACTTTGAAAGCTTTTTCTCATTTTCTGGGAAAAAAACAAAACAAAACAAAACAAATCCCCCTGTACTGTGGAGAAGTTTGGGCCTGGCAACCCAATCTTTATTGCTTGGTTTGTCAATGAAAATAAAAATTAAAAAAAAAAAAAAAAATCCATACAGCCAACTCATAACAAATAAATGGAATGATCTCTCCTGAGAGCAGATGGAAGCCCTAGCGATGGAGTTAAAGTAGCCTCGACAAAGCACTCATGGATGTGAAAATACTGTCAGCAGCATGCCTGGATCAGCAAGGGATGGACTAACTGACCTAAAAGGCTTTTCCTTGTCTTTTTATTTTNCATTTTTAAGGAAGGGGGGGGGGGGTAGGATTACTTTGCGCCATGGGGAAGTCTGATTTTAAATCATTCTGAAGTCAGTTTGCTGGCTGCTATACTCCCTTATCTTAGAGTCACCATTTTCTTTCTGTAGTTTTGCCCTGTTTCATTTAGCTAAAAAACTGATTTTCTTCTAACATTCTCTTAGAAGGCTAGAAGAGACATTGGTACATTTTGCTCATTCCTTTGGGACAAATACATTGCAGTGCGTCTCTTGGCTCTCCTTTCGCTTGCTTCTGAACTCCGTTCAGCAATAACATGGGATTGATGAGTCTAACTCCATGAAAAATGTTTACTGGCTTTGCTATCATGAGTGCTTAGTGATAGTATAAGGACCAAAAAGTAGATACCTCGGTTTTCAAATGGTGAATGGGTACTTGTAGTATAGGCACTTGGAAAATCTCCATTTGAATTTGCAATCTGAGATATTTTTTGTTCCTTTTGGAGTGAACTATAGAAAAAATATTAAATGTCAACTTGCCAAAAACATAACCTCTGCCTATAAACACAATGGAGATGGACTAACATTGTGCAGGGAAATGTCAATTCAAATTTAAATCTTAATACGAATTTGGGGTTTGCAAATATTTTAAGATATATATTTTCCCAGGGAAATAGCCAACTTGTATCAATTATTTAGGAGTGTTTGTGGGAAGCTGGCTTAAATTCATAACAAGATTATTGGTTCAAGAAATGTGAATCTAAACATCAGGTCCATTTAGTCAGGGAACACAAACAAACCATGTGACCTCTTAATCCAAATTAAACCAGATAGGCAACATCCAGAACTGCCTACAGAAATTATGTGATAATCATTTGAAATTATGAGTTGATACAAAGAACTTTGTGCCTTCCCATAAATGTCTCAAAACAGAAAGGGAAAAAATCCTCTATTCTCCATGTCCCCTGTTGTTTACACCAGTCTTTCTGATTTAGGGAGGATCATTTCTATGAGCCAGCTCCTCTTCCTCATAAGGCAGCTGGGAAGAGGGAAATGTAGGCTGTGTCTATATTTGCATGTGTGTGTGGATTTGAAATGTGCTTTTATCTCCCAGTCACCCCCACAGTCTGCATTGTGGTGCACATTACACACGGTCAGATAAAAATAACAAAACTTGCGCCCAGACTGTTGACAGAAATTCATTTTATGGGACCATAGTAGAGGAAGTCAAAAGCAAATCCTCCCCTAAACATCCATAGCATAGAAATTAGGCCCACAGCATCAATTACTTCCCTGCATGGAGTAGCTGGTAAGGTGTTGCACTACTTACTGATATAGATGCAGTCATGCTGTATGCAAAGATGTCTAGCGGAAGACTGGGAAAGGCAGTGAGACCATTGAGGACAAGTTGACGTAGCTTTGGAGCCTAAGTTAACTCAAAGGTTCATCCATTTCCCAGCACCTCAGCGATAAAAATAAATCATATTAACTTCCATTACAATTGAATCCTCATTCAACTCTGCCACAGTAGCCAACTCTTATTAGAGAGAGAGGACATCAAGAGCATATACTTGATCTCTACTCCAAACTTTACACAGCATCAGTTGACATGGTCTGGTAGTGAGAGACTCAACAGGCTTGTGAGTTTCTGGAAATTAGTTCAAAAAGGTTGGAGAACACTTTCATGAATCTGTCTGGCTGCACAGAGATGCCGAGTCCCTTTTCCTTGCTGACTTTACATGCAACAAATACATTGTATAAAATGCAGTGGATTTATTCAAATATAAGTGCAGATTAATTCCTTTTAAACATTTTAAACTACCAGCTAAACCAGATCAATCAATAAAAGCTAAAGCTGACAAACTTGTGAAATTTCTTTAACAGAGAAAAATCACTTTCATGATCACTGCTATGGTTTAAAGCAGAATAATTGGGAGGGTGGGGAGAGATTGCTTTGAAGTGCCTACATCCTCCAAGGAATGTGACTACTGATGCTCATTTTCAAAAGCCCAACTCTTTTGTAAGTCACCTGGAACTGGTTTCAAATGTTAAATATTACAGTGTAGAAGCCTTATTGCATCTGGCCTCACTGCAGCTCTGTCTTAGTTCTCCTTAGCGGGTTCTACAGCTCTGCAGGACTTGTGTGTGTGTATGTGCGTGTTACTTCTTAAACAAATTCTTGGTTTTTTCTGCAAAGTCCGCCCCCCCCTCCTTTTTTTCTTCATGGAGATCAAACTAGTTATGGCATTCTTGAGCGTGCTCCATGAAATAAGAAGAAAAGTCCCACAGCCAAAAAATTTATTGACCTTCTCTTTTCTTCCTGTTTTCCTTAGGTAGCAGGTTTTGTACAGTTAGTTTCTTTGCAATAGTCAGACTGTACTTAAACTGTTTTCTTTAATTTACCAATAGTTGATCTCAGTAATGCCTATATACACACTTCATCTTGCTTAAGAAGAGTGCAAGAAGAGCCAAAGCTGGACAAAAATTATTGAAAGCTTTCATAACAGCTTTTATCGAGCAAGTTTCAAAGAGGACTTATTTTGCACTTTTCCTGTATTTAACAAAGACAATTTCAAAGTTGAATTGTCCTCAAGCACTTTCGGTTTTGTTTTCTTCTTCTCACTCTCCTTTCTTGTTCCCCATCAGTGAATGGATACAATAGCAACAGGAAGCCAAAATACTCAATCATTGTGCCCTTTCAATGGAGTGTAATGATACTGAAGGCTGCACGCAGTATTAGGCAATACAATGTAAATAAACCTCTCCTTTATATAATAATCTAGATTTTATGGGTCATTCCTGGGAAAACTGTACACATCTGTGCAAGTTTATTTTATGGGTCATTCCTGGGAAAACTGTACACATCTGTGCAAGTTTTCCATAGGAGCATACAGAGTTGTTATCACAGAACTGCCATTGTCAAACAAATCCTGTGTTTCTTATTGACTGAGAGGCAGTACGAATCTATAGTGAAAGCTCTCAAGGGGCTTTAAAAGGTTTTTGTGTCTGTAACAGCACATCTATCTAATCTGCAATGGTCTGCTCACTTAAGAACACTAACTGGTAGAGATAAGCACAGGTTTCCAGTTTCTTACCTGGAGGGCAGTGGTTATGTGGTTTATAGGCATGATGACCTCAGGTTGTTGCCAACTTTATCCTCTTATTCTGGGTGCTCGCATAAATGTCTGAAGTTGTACACTTCATATTAGCAGCCACTTGAAATGCTGGAGGTACTATCCATTCGCCTTCTTCACAGGAATGGGGTGGAAAGCAATGGGAATATATTCAGTGCTTTCAGCAAGTCCTAAGGGGAATGAGGAGAACAAGGTGAGCAACACACAGTAACTTCATTAATAGATTTTAGTACACAAAATCAGTTTGCTCGCAAGAATCAAGAATAGAAAATCTGAATCTATGAGTAACATGCAGAAAAAGGCAGAGTCCAGCTGCTCAACTGAAGGATTTCCTGATAATTTTAAAGATATTTCATATAGTCTATTTAGATTATTTAAGAGTTTTCATCAAAGCAAATCAACTGCCATACCTGATGTGTGGGGTCTCCAGATTCTCCACTGTTTCTTTGTCCATCAGCCCCATCTGCTGTGGCAGTGTGGCTGTCTCGGATCGCTTCTGGATCCAATGGAAAGTTGCTGAATACGTATATGGAAAAAAATACACTATCAGCGCAATCTGGGTAAACTGGGACCCCTGAATCCAGCAGCTGGAGGACTCTGCATTGCTGTCAAGCCCAGGGCATGGTTATATTTTTCTCAGTAAGAATCTGGCCTGGGTCATGCCAGGCTCTGATGGTACTTCAGCAGCATTGCACCACAAATGGGTGAACATGAGGTGACACAGTCTCATGTCTGGGTGCGAGGAAAAGAGTGGACCTGACCATCAGGTGCAAATTTTGTGGTTTTGACTCCAGACACTTTGATCAACCCCTGCTTCATCAGTAAATGAATGTTTGTCTACAAAAAAACATACCCTGGAATCAGCTTAGTATACCAAGCCTCTGCTTTACTAAACAAAATAAATAAATAAGCACTTGTGCTTAGTTTGGAAAAGTAACAGCAGGCAGGTGACTATGGCATGTGCTTGACATTTTTCCCATTCCTTCTCTATCACATGATAAAGACTCTCCATACTAGTAAAGGAAGGTATTGTAAATTAAGTATCAAAATTTCCACGATGCCAGCAATTGTTTTAAGCCTGCTTCTTGTGCCTTTTATCTCTCTTACAAATCTTGAAGGGAATAGGATTCATCAGTACACAAATGGCCTTTATTTCTGGCTGTTAAAAACCTGATGATGAGCAACATTTCCAAGGAAGAAAAAGCAGTCAATTTCCGAAGCATGTGCAGAGTTAATGTCTGCAGTAATTGCGACTAAGTACGGTAGAGCAGAGATGCACTGCCAGCTGGAGCCAGGGATTAAAAAGGAAACATCTGTGCTGAGATTATAGGAACAGAGGAAGCTGTGGGAAGGAAGGAAGCGAGAATGCCCATGTAGGTCCACCTACCTCATTTGAACTTCTCCTTTTACTCATGGTTTTGTTTTCCTCCAACTAAATTCTATGTATTTACCATCCTGAGAGCAAAGAAAAGCCTGTCTGATTTCTCTGCTGATTAACCTTTCCCTTAGACTAACCTCATGACCACATGTCTTGCCAAAATGAATTCTAAGCAGTGCACATGCCTAAAACTGAGCAGGCTTTTAAGTGAGTTGCTGAGCAAGGATACCTTTGAGCATAATGACTTGAGATGAAACTTTGGGTTGCAACCAACAAACTACTTACAGTGAATCTAACTTTAGGCAGACAAGAAATTCCCTTATTCTCAATGGGACTATACTCAAACTTAAATTTACATGTTTAATTATTCAGTTAGACTAGGAGCTAAACAAACAAGAAGATTGCAGTCCAATAGCATAGTATTGCCCATTATATCAGAAGCTGAATGCATTATTATAGATATTGAACACAGACTGTATTCTTTATTTTGCATTCAATATAACGTGCTGAATCTAATGAAAATTGTATTTTTTTCAAGTATCAGAACCTTAAAAATCCTTCCTTTAGGACCTGTTTCCCTTCATTTCTACTGGAATAATGAAAGAAAGCTATAGGAGACACATTCTAGTAAAACAATAAAAACTCTGGTGGCTGAGTAACATATTATGGAAGATGAGACACTCTTCAAACAACTTTAAAAATATAGCTGGCAAAAATTTATATAGACACATTTAGCTAGTCATCTTAAATTCTAATGAAACATCATGTGTTGCTTTTATCCCTCCCAGTACTGAAGATTTACAAGTTTGTGTTAGATTTGCAGAAATCACCTGTTATACAGGACAGGTCAAAAAGAGATTAGAGACCTCTTTGCATTTGCAATTTTAATTTTTTTTTTTTTTCCCCCTACTCAATTGCCTTTGAACTCCTGTTCCTCAGGAGCTCTGGTGAGGTGAAAACGCAGGGATGAAGGAGTTGAAGGGGGGAAGAAGGAGGGAGGAGAGGAGAGAGAAAAGCTAGAAGGGAATTACTCCTTTCAAAAATAAATCAATCAATAGAAAAAGCACAGAAGTATTACTTTAAAAAAAAAAAAATTCCCAGAGCCAGCACACACACTCCATTTCTACTAATTGGATTGTGATGTGTTTGCCTTTAATATGTGCAGCCAGCCCCTATGCCCTGCCTTGTGCACATGTCATGTCCTTTTAACATCAGCAGCCACTGGCCTGATTCTCAGTCCTTCATAACATGTTCCCAAGTAGTATCGTGTAACAAGGGGGAACGGAGAGGGAGAGGTGGGGGAGAGTAACCAATGCTGGCACAAGCGATCGTGGCTTTGTTGAAATGCTACAGACAATTCTTTTCTAATCTCCCACCCTTTCATTTGATTTCAATTCTTTGTTTCTTGTTGATATGTCAGAGAGACTAAGGCTACATCGGCCATAAAACAAAAGGATGGATTTGAAGCAGGGTTTTTCCTTAATCCCCTCTTCTCCTTTCTCTCTCACCCCACTTTCAGCAGATTTTCAGTATCATTAGTTTCTCTGAGTCTGTGTGGTTTTCTGTTCTTGTTTAGAAAGAGAAGGTGTGTCAGACACCACAAAAACTTTAATGGGTTCAAACCAGAGAATTTTGAAATGCTGCAATAGTATTGATCAAATCCTAAGAGAAGATGATGAGGCTAAGGAAGACCAACAATCAGCAAGGAGAGGACACCTCCTCGCTCCATCCTCTCTCGGGCCAAGTTCCCATTTGTTACTAGACTTTTGGACTAAGTATTTTATCTATTTATTTTAAGCAATTTTTTAAAACAACTTGGAGGGATCCCCTTTGTCTACCCAGGAGGACAATGCAATCTCCACAGAGGAACCCTCTGTGTTACGTAGCTACCAGAAAAATCAGGAGAAATTTTGAGATTGCACCTCCATAATATTTTCTTTTCTCTTCATGCACTACCTCTGTAAAAGGCACCACATAAAGCTTTAGATGCAAGAAGTATTTTGCCAGCTACTTGGGGAGAGAAGCAGGTTAGCCATTTAACTCTGCTGCTTGTTAGGGCAATTAGCCAAACAGAACTTTTAAAAGAAAGGAGTTTGAAAATGACTCGTTTACAACTTCATTAAAAATTAAATACACTTGAATAATATCTACCTCTTTTTAAGCACGTGCATGCTTCTGCACAGGTTAAATGTCAAATTAGAACCTATACTGACTTCTCATGTGGCATAGAAGCAGAAATCAGACAAGACCCAGACACCATGGGGCAGACTATGCACTTATTTTGGAGCCACATCTGAATGCCTGATCATTTTGCCTGATTTTTTCCATTTGCTTTGTAGAAAGACAGCAGTGAAGTTTGACTGGGGTACATCAGACGGCAAATTACACTGGACTTTGAGGTCTCACTGGTTGACTCTCCAGGGTTTATCTGAACTAAGTGCATGTTGGGTTTGCTCAATGGAACCTTCTCCTAAATGTAGTTTCTTACAGGGTTCCTGGTGTGTCCATATTGGTGTGAATAAGAGATACCTTCTGGTTCAGTGAAGATACAAGTTTGCCTGCAAAGTTACTCAGTCAACATCTCCAACATTTACTTTCTGCTTTAAAATGAATGTGAGGACATGCTGGACTTCGATACGTCAGAACCATTGAACTCACCTATAGTGGCTTTTCTTTAAACCTGAGATCCCGAGTGATGCTTTGCTTAGAGCTCAGTCCTTGAATACCCTGAAAAACAGTTAATAAAAGCACAATTTCATCGAACATGGACCAAAAGGGAGATCATATTCACAAATCCAAAGTAGAAAAGTGAGCCTATGGCCCTCCTTATTTAAGTCATAACAAGTACCAAAGTCCTTATAATCCATCGCCTTAAAAAAGGCTTCACGGCACTTTTCTCTGTAACACGGGGCGGGGGGAGGGGAACACTTGTAGGGATCAGCCTACGTTTTCTGGTTTGGGTCCTCAAGGATCCCAGATAACTAGCTAGGTGTCAAGTACCTGCCTTTAGCACGTCTCATTGTGTTATGGGTTAAAGACAACGCTGCAGAAGCAGCAGCTTTAAAGTTGTGTAAAGAGACACCCTATGTCTGGCCCTATAAATACGGGTCCAGCATTTTAGCCTGCATAGCTTTTATCGCTTTACACAGCTGAGCCATCTGGTTTTTTAAACTGCTCTGACCATCTCTATGGGCGAGACAAGGTAATCCAAATCTTGCAACTAACTAATGACAGACACTACAGAGAATAAAAGTGCACCAGCATGGACCATTTCAAAGAAAACCCACAGAAGTAAACTTATAAATATCCTTGGGAGGGGGGGAATACACTAGCACATGGGAGCTGAGCACTCAACTCTCTTTCCTCAAGGAAATACTAATAGCGATAAAAATATCAAACCACTGGGAACCACTGAAGAAAAAAAAAAAAAGTCTAAATCCTTAAAGCAGTAAGGATCCAGGCTGATGCAGCTTGAAACATCAATTAGGTCCACCTTTGACCTCTGTTTGATTGGCAGATGTGCACATCCTGAACTCTTAAACCTTTCCCGTATCCTAATTGTGTGGCACTCAGTGCTAGATACAAGTTCCGCTACAGCAGGTTTAAGTGGCATTGGCACAAGCTGCTGATAATCACCGTACCTGCAAGCTGAGCCTTTGCCGTGCCATGCACTAGTCAGACACGCAGCTACCAGCATGCTACTGCGAGCAAAGCCCTGTAATGTAGCAGCTTGGCAAGGGAATAGTTTCCCTTTTATCTCTTATTAAAGGGGATCAGGTGTTTGCCCATGAGAACTGCACTCTAAGCTACATGATTTTTTTTTTTTTTTCCTGGAATATGCCCATAAACTAGATATGTGTCTGTTTAAATAAGCATAAAATTATAAGTATCCTGCAGCAAAATGAGACAGCAGCATTCAGGAGTAATGCGAATGAAAAAGCCCATTCTTTTCCCCTTCAATGACTTCGGTGGTGAACTTTGAGCCTATTGAGAGTTTTCAAGGACACAGAAGAAGGGTCCCTACAGTTGGCAAAGCCTTTTTAGAACAACCTTTTTAATGTATTTGATGGGAAAGTAGCATTTTTTTGCTACTTTCAAATTTTGTATTTACGTGCACATATAACCTCCCCAGTATGGTGGTAGCTTGATATGTTAAGGAGCAGCATCTCTCCCCAGGTTTGACAGTACTCCCTCTGCTTCTCCAGACGACAGAGAGGACTTTGCTGTTCTCTGAGTTGAGGCCGAAGAGCGTTATTAGTTGCTCTGGCTGCAGGATTCTCCTGTTCTCAAGTCTTCTTATTTTAAAGCCTTTCATTTCCTCAGACAGCTGCAAGGTGTCCCTTCAAGGATTTTGCTTTTTTGATTTATACTTTTATACACTCAAATCTCAATTGAGATATCCCAGCCTCATTCCATTTCTGACCTTACACTATCAAACCGGACTGACCCTCCATCTCTCAGGGCTGGGCTGGATTCCAACCCAGGTTATGGAAGTGCCGGGGCAGAGCTGCAAAGCAACCCTTCAACCGAATCCCAAGGAGACACTTCACGTAGCGTCGCTGCCAGCCACGCGATCCCGCTCAACTCTCCACCCTTTGAACTTCTGACTCCACTCTTGTTTTTAATCAAGGGTTCACTTTGGGTTCGCTTTGTTTTTCTGTGAAAATCCTGTCCGCGCTGAGCACGGAGACCCCGCAGATGGCATGGAAGTGGATGACACAGGACTGAGATCTGCAGACAATACTGAAAATTGTCATCGTTTTTTTTTTTAAAAAACAGCAATTTCGGCTAGAAGCGAGCTTGTTGGCAGCGAGTCAGAGTTCCTGAGGGCCAGACACCTGCTTCTGGTCATTGTTCTCCCCCTACCACACCTGTAAGCATGAGGATATCCAGGTATTTGATACCCTCCAACCTCAGCCAAGAAAATTCAGTCTGCAGCAAGGCAACGCCCAGGGGTTGACACTTGTGTCATGAATCTGCAAGTGAAACATACCCAAATGAAATAAATACCTTCTCATTACATCATCACTCTTTTTTTTAACTTTAAAAGAAAGAAAAAAAAAAAGGTAAAAAAAAAAAAGATGCTTTACTAGAATAGACTTACTGTCAGATTCAGACTGAAAATATGCAACTGCCATGTAAACTTCCTACCGAAAATCCTTTCACTGCCAGAAAACCCCTGTTCTGCTGTGCACAAGATACTTCTCTCAGATGAACACCTTTAAAAAAAAAAAAAAATCAGTGGAAATAAGAGAAAAGCAGCTCTTATTCAGGAGAAACTGAGGCAATTTGAGCCAGTATAGGCTGGATTAGCTTCCAGCTTGGAAGCCAGTTCCATAAACCTCTAAACAGTCCTTAGTACTTGCTTAAATAATAAAGGGGTGGGAGTGGGGGAAGAGGTTTTAAAGCTGGAGGTCTATAAAATCTCTATTCCTGTCCTATTCAAGAGCCACCCTTAGCTACTGCTGATGAGAACAAAATTGGGAGCAAATAATGCTACCATCCTCCTTCCTCAATAATACCTTTAAAACATATAAGTGCCAGTTGAATTAGCCTATTTATAAGAGTTCTTTTTTCCCCCTGACTGTAAACTCCTAATGACTCTCCGTTACACAATGCAGTTCAATATGACTCAAGCTTCCAGGGGTCTTGATCCCCTCTAGATAGTGTACCACAAAAGTGATTTATAAACTACAGTCTGAGAAAGTCACAGAGACTGAAGTGATTTGAGAAAATAGTTCAGGCTTGTAAGTGAATACAAGTGCTATGAATTCCAATGACAGAATAATACCCCCTCCCGAAATCTTTTCCTAGCCTCATTTCATACAACAGAGAGAAAGGTAGTGTTGAAGGAAAGGGGCGGGAGGTAAAAAAGCCCAAAGGGGATAAGCAAATTGAGAGCTGTATGGTGAGGGCTAATCAGGCATACACCAAAGTAAGCTTTTTTTTTTAGTATGAAAAAGTGTAATGAGAGCCTGTTTGCATTGCAGATCATACCTGTGAAACTGAGCAATTTTGAATGGAGCACTCTGGCTGAAGGAGGTAGGGAAAGAGGTAATAAAAGCAGAGACCACTGATAAGCTGAACTCAGGTATCAGGTATATCATTGGAAGAGAAAAATACGCATTTGTCATCCTTTCTTCCCCCCCCCCAAAACAAGTGGGCAGTAAATCTATGTTCTTGTATTTTCTTTTCTTGAGGACTCTATACCTCAAAAGTTATTTTGGATCGAATTGGGGGGGGGGGAGAAGAAAGAATTCTAAAGTACACAGTTCCTTCTTGCAACACAGATTTTTCCTATCCAAATTTCAAAAAGGGGCTATTATTTTGGAGTCTGTTCCCTTCCCCCTCCTCTTATCGCCTCTCCCTGTCTTTCATACTGAGGCGTTTGGTCTAAAGACAGCCAGGGAGCTAAATATATATTAATTAGAACTCTTGAGGCTGCCATCAATGAGATACAATTATCCCAAACTGTTGCTATTACAGGCTCTGATAGCTTCATTTAAATTCCTGAATAAAACATGAAATATCTTTAATGAGAAATGAATATAGTTGTCAGGAGGGAGTAGTTGTGATATTGTTACTAGTTGAGATATAGAAGATGAAGACATAATATGAATACCTTCGACTTTATATAAAAATGATGGCTGTTAGCAAAAGACAGATCCTCCTTCAGAGACTTCATTTAGGCTGCATATCAAAAAACATAAAATAGCAACATATCTCTTGCAAGGAAACTCTGCTATGCAAAAGGCAGCTGGGACTACTGTCTCAGTGAAACTGTATCTGTTACAATGTGTAACGCTGTTGTAAAAAACCTCCTTACCATTAAGGCGAATGTAAACAAATCCTGTGAAGCACAATGAAATATTCGTGTTGCCTTGTTACTCAATGGCTGACCAGAGGGTTCAGCGTGGAAAACTCCCTCTCCCACACTCAACCGCACACTCCCTTGGTTTTTTCCCTTCTTTTTTTTTTTTTTTTTATTATTTTTAAGACAAATGCCAATGAAGGAGCAGAGACATGGTTCTCTCTCCCTTTCAAGGCAACTGAAAGACACAAGGCCACGCCAGCAAAGAACAGTTCTTTAAATCACACTGTCAGGGAGATGGGAGCTGCAGCACCTCTTCATTCCTCCGCAGCTGCTTGATGGACTGCACTAGTCATACTAAAATTTCACCCTTGAGCTGCAGCGGAGGTCTCCTCACCTGCTGTTATTTTACTGAATTTACAGTGACTCCCCCCGCCTTTCTCATTTATTTGTCCCTCTTTTGCTTAAAGTGAGCTCTTCCACACGTTTTAGACTTTTCATCCAGAAGTGTTTCTTCCAAAGCAGCTGACAGAGAAGGGGCAACTCTGACCCCACTATGGTACCAGCGTCCCTCGCCTTCCTGGTCCCACCAGCTGACATACACCAGATAACAAAGCGCTCAGCTCCAGCATCACCACTGAAAAGCAGCTGATTTTGGGTTGGAGCATGGCAGCTATTTAACAGCATGTACCGTCACTTATACTTCAGTGTAGGTCACAAAACGAAGATGATTATCATATCAACTGAAAGGGCATGGGAAACATTAAGGAGGAAGAACATAATTATCCAAACTGGAAATTGCCGGATTGTTCTCATTCTTGTGGGATCCTCTAGTAGCCACAGAGAATGGTCAGGACCCCAATTTAAAGTCTCAGCACAAGTTTGCATCAAGCATTTTTATCTTAAATCAATTAATATGTATGTCCTGAAAATTGTTTTTAAGCTACTTGGAGTGTAGAGGCTCAGTTTCTTCTACAAGCATTGGTTTGCCTATATTCTCTAGATACAGAGACAGAAAATTATCTCAGGGATACAATTCAATTTCTCTTAATCAACATCTCTTTGCTTCATCGAGTTGAGCATGTTTAATCCATTTAGAGTTAGTTGTCAAGTAACACACACTCTAATTAATATTTTCCTGAAGATGTTTATACATGACAGTATCATAAATTAAACAAAGAAAGTGAAGGAGCAAAGAGCTCCTAAGTGCCTCTGCCAGACTGGACCAGAAGAGATACCTCTGTGGATTCTGTTTCTCTTCCAGCTGATCACCTGGGGAGATGCCTGCTTCGAGACCTTATAAGAGGTAAAGGAAATTCATATACCTAATGTGTCTTCTATTCTTGGCAGCTCACGGTGCTGTCTAAAGATGATGCAGTTATGGCAATGAATTGCTGGGTCTCAAAACTCACCGTTCCAGAAATGGATCAAAACTTACTGGCAGGTTCCTAAAATGAGAAAAGAGTTGTCTGATGTACCATAAAGCTTATTCTGTCCTTGTGTTTGCCATATTTGTGAGCTTGAAGGCTCACAAGTTAAAAAATATATGTATTTTCACCCTAGCATGTGAAAAGTTAAAACGCAACCCTCCAAAATTGGCCACAAAAGGCCTTGGAATTAGCAATGTGCAGTCACAGGACCAAGAGTACAATACAACCTCAGCGGCAATACAACCAAGTGTAAAATACAAATACCTGAATGTCAACCTGAATGTTTATGCCACGTTCACGTGCCCTATATTTGTATGAATAATAACTATTCCTGGGATCAAAAGCTAACTTTAATGTGAAATATTGCAGCCCAAAAGCAAAGAGGTTGTATTAACAAGCGAGTCCTTTTCTTTTATAGCAATTTTGGAATCCTCTTAAGATAGTCAAACTGGCTGAAGCAAACACTCACCCCTCACTGCATAAGTCATCCTTAAGGAACAGAATTAAAGACCTCGGAGCCTGACACCGTGAACGTCAAGTGCAATTTACAGCCCTAGAATCAGTGGAACCAGAGCGATATCCAATTATACTCATTTTATTTATGTAGTTTATTTCCTCCAAAAATTAATTTTATGTTCCTAAAATTGCTGGATTAATAGCCCTAGTAACTGAACCTATCCATCAACACAAAATATACAACACAAACAGTGACTCCGCAGATTTTTTTTTTTTTTTTTCTCTCTACTGTTTGTTTTAATGCAGGACTCAGAGAACACATCTGGAGAGTGACAAGATTCTCCAGAGACCTGTTCAATATTTTTACCCTTTTCTGAGATGACGTCTTCGGTGTCAGCCATCTATGACCAGCTGCGGTGGGGATATTTCTGATGGGAGCAGGCATTTTTTCCACAAGGCAGTTGACAGCAATGACTTTTTGACTGGCCCCTTCCAGTTGCTCAAGTCTTAAACTGTAGTTAAAGGGCAAAAAAGGGAAGAAAAACAAATACAGTATTACCCCAAAGATGGATGTTTCCTTCAAAATCAAAAGTTGTTTTCTCCCTTCACTAGGTTGACCCCAAACTCTCCCTCTTTTTCCTCATCTCAGCTGCTCCCCCTGGCAGGATAACTTCACAGCACTGCTGTATTTAAACCCTGGCAGGTTTGGGGCATATTCTTGCTATACCCTGCGCAAGGCAGGAAAGTTTTCTGGCAGAAAGTTTCAACCACGTACATGAGAAGAAAAAAAAAAAAAAAAAAGCCAGAGCGGCTGGGCTGGGCTGTGGTACTGAGAGCTCAAGGGAGGTGATGGATATAAAAGCTAAGACACATGAGCTATGTGGACAGTAGCAAATTTGAGAGCTTACCATTGGGCTTAGTGGAAATAATTAATTAATGTGTGTCATTTGTACCAAAATCTTGCCTTCAGATATCCTCCAAACTCAACTTCCCCTCCTTCTTTCACTGCCCTTGCAACTTTTCCTAAATTCACCCTTTGCTCCTGGGGCACGCTGGCACCAGAGGGAAGGGCAGAGCAGTCGGCTTGTGCTCAGATAAGACACACACCTTTGGCCTCATCTCAGCAAGACGTTGCTTTGCTTCTCTTTTCTTCCATTGTTCTCTTATTCTTTAAGATAAAAGCCCTTCTGACTGGAGGTACCTGTTTGTTCCTATATCCTGAGAAACCTAACAACAAAGCACTTCAAATTACTTATTGTTATGGCTTGGGGACAAGATTACATCTCTAAGTTTATAAAGCAGCAGCAACATTTGCCACTAAATACAAATGATTTTAATAATCAGCATTATATTTGCTTCTTTCAGCAGGGTGCCTTGTCATTACTTTAACGATAATAATACCCGCTTTTCATTTGCTAAGTGTTATTATGATTATTATTCAGAAGCTTTACTATAATTAACTAACTGAGCCTCACAACACCCCTGTGAGTCAGGTAAAGAAAGAATTATGACTCCCCTATTTTTTACCTGGAATTGTGGCAATGGGGAAGCTAAGTATTGTAACACAGAGGAGGCTTGGATTAAAACCAGCAGTTCTTGCCTCAAAATCCCATACACAAACCACCCCTTGAATTGTCTGCCTCCAGTTCACCATCCAGTGCTGCTGTCAATTCAAATGCACCAAGATGACATTTTGGAGTCAAGAAAAAAA